>JAWPHD010016791.1:0-48031 GCA_037043455.1 Cyrtodaria siliqua
CCCTTCAGTCCTTGATCGACGCTCTACCACTAGACAACAGATCTATAAGGTCACAATGGTGTACATCTTCGATTGCACGAATTTAGTCCTCAGTTTTAAAATAATGAGCAACAAGGTCTCTTACAGTTAAATTAAACCCACAAACCCGGTACGTTCGGACAGCCCGGTATGATCGGATTACACTCACAACACTGGCTTGAGAGTACTTCCCGGTATAATCATGTATGATGTAATATTAACCATTAAAAGTCAATGTTTTTTAGCTTTGAGTTTGTTATTATTATGCAAAGTGTAACACACGTTTTGATTTGTCAAATAATGCATACGTCTTCAAACCTGTTTTGGCACCATTTACAAACATTTCATATAGGAGCATCCTGTTAACCGCACCAGCACATCTACTCAATCTTGTTGGTCGTACTTCTTTGAAATGTGTGTCCATTTGAACAATTAAGTTAAGTAGTTGATGATAAAAATGTATATTCGTTGTTGGGTTCATTTATTTGAGAAAATGAAAGTGTCGAACTGTACCATATCCTTGGTAAAATAATATGTTACAATCAGACACCTTTACGCTCAATTCAAACTGGTAATTTTAAATAAAACACGGCCTGTGTGGTTCCGGGGGCCCCGTTTGGTTAAGGGGCAAAAGAATAGGGCCACTTCAGGTCCCATTGGAGGGGAAGGCAGAGGGGTATACCCCCCCCCCCCCCCCCCCCCCCCCCCCCCCCCCCCCCCCCCCCCCCCACCACCACCACACACACACACACAAATTCATTTTATCATTTTATCATTTTTGTTCATGCGTAAATGGAGTCTACAATTTGCAGCAACTCTGCAGTTCAGGGTGAGAAGGTTCTACGCCCGTTCTCCATATTTTATCCCGTGTGGTTACGGGGCATAGGAATAGGGTCACTGCAGATCCCGTTGGAGGGGAAGGCAGAGGGGTAGAACCCCCCATAAATTCATGTTCATTTTATCATTTTTTGTTCATGCCCATTAAAGGTCTATATCATGACCCCTGCATTGTTTCAGGTGCCATATCACTAGAGCAGTGGCAGAAAAACTATAACGTTCAGGGTGAAAAGGTTCTAGGCCCGTTCTCCATATTTTATCTCCATGTACATGGAGGATGAGTCTGGCATGTTCATTCCTGTTAGGCGCCATATAACCTTTCATGCGTTGGTGCGACTTAATTCAATTAAATGAAACATGCGGATCTAAGTGAGGGTGTTAAGCTAGAGATATCACTTACTTAAGCGCCTTCCAAAACAATCAACATTAATTAAAAAAAAAAAATTATTAGATCTAATCCATCTATTCAATTTGAAACCATCGCCACACTTCCAGCCCCAGGAAAATGGAGGCAAATGATGGGTTGGGGCGTGTTTTTCTATGTTTGTAAAGTTCATAACTGAGTGGAAAATTATTGAACCGGATCGTCAGGACAAAATGTGCATCTCGACTTGATATTGATGCTTTGTAGCGAGTTTTACAAAATGATAACATGGGGTTTTTATAGAAATAGCACGAACAAAAAATTACTATTTGACTACCAAGTATGAAAAGTTCCTAGCAAGTTTCAATAACTTCTAACAAGAAGTTTTAGAGAAATAGCCCGGACAAGAATTTTGTATTATATATATTTTGGAAATACAAAGGGCCATAACCCAATGGAAAATTATCGAACCAGAACGCCATGATAGTATGCGCATATGTCCACTTGATATTGATACTTCCTAGCAAGATACAATAAATTCTAACAAGGAGTTTTAGAGAAATAGCCCGGACAAACTCAGTGATACCAGGATGTTTGTTAGGTCATTTGATTGCCTGCAGGTGGCCTGATGTAGTAATTTTTTCAAAAGTTAAATCGGCAATTTTTTTATTAGCTCTACTGATCAGAGATCAGCAGAGCTTATGCCGTGGTGCGGCGTCCGTCGTCCGTCTGTCCGTTAACTTTTATTTGTAGCGACTACTCCTCTGAAACTACTGGATGGATATTCATAAAACTTTACAGAAATGTTGCCCATGAAGTCTAGTTGATCCTAGCAAAAATTCATGTTGATGTGAAATCCAAGATGGCCGCCAAAGCTAAAAATAGATTTTTTAAATTCAAGTTTGTAGCGACTACTTCTTGAAAACTATAAGTGATATTGATATGGGACTTTTTCTAAAATGATCAGCATGACATGATGTTGGTCCTTGTCGAAAATCGTTTTGATTCGACGTTAAACATGGCTGCCAGCGGCCATCTTTGTTTACATAGAGTTATATAATGAAAACTTGTAACGACTACTCCTCTGAAACTACTTGACGGATTTTCATGAAACTTCACACGAATGTTGCTCTTGATGTCTAATTGATCCTAGCAAAATTTCAGGTCGGCCGGAAATTCAAGATGGCCGCCACGGCTAAAAATAGATTTTTAAAAAATAAGTTTGTAGCGACTACTTCTTGAAAACTATAAGTGATATTGATATGGGACTTTTTCTAAAATGATCAGCATGCCATGATGGTTATCCGAGTTGAACATTATTTTGATTCGACATTAAACATGGCTGCCAGTGGCCATCTTTGTTTACATAGAGTTATATAATGAAAACTTGTAGCGACTACTCCTCTGAAACTGCTTTACGGATTTTCATAAAACTTCACAGGAATGTTGCTCTTGATGTCTTATTGATCCTAGCAAAATTTCAGGTCGGCCGGAAAATCAAGATGGCCGCCACGACTAAAAATAGATTTAAAAAAAATAAGATTGTAGCGACGACTTCTTGAAAACTTTAAGAGATATTGATATGGGACTTTTTCTAAAATGATCAGCATGACATGATGGTTATCCGAGTTGAACATTATTTTGATTCGACGTTAAACATGGCTGCCAGTGGCCATCTTTGTTTACATAGAGTTATATAATGAAAACTTGTAGCGACTACTCCTCTGAAAGTACTTGACGGATTTTCATGAAACTTCACATAAATGTTGCTCTTGATGTCTAATTGATCCTAGCAAAATTTCAGGTCGGCCGGAAATTCAAGATGGCCGCCACGGCTAAAAATAGATTTTCAAAAATCAAGTTTGTAGTCACTACTTCCTGAAATCAAAATCAATCAGTAGAGCTTCAAGGTCATTGACCTCTTGTTTATTTTTGTTGAAAATAAAAATCGCCACTTTTTATCGCCAATTCATTGAAATAATCGACATTAAGATAAATAATCGCAAATGTCGGTAATGTCTATTGACAGCATGAGCGCTGAGTAACTATTATTTATAATCGAAGTGGCTGTATTAGATGTAAGGCTTGCTTTGAAATACTCGATATGTTCATTGCTATAGAAGTTTCACTATTGACATCTCGTTTCTCTATATTGCAAGCTTAGTGGATAAGGCCATGACTTTAGAGTGACATACCTCTGTCCTGCGTGGTTTGCTGGCATACATTGGGATGTCTGATGGGAAACAATGTCTCATTTCCCTCTGAGGCTGCTTTCTTTATATATGATGTGTTAACAGGATGTAAAAACACATTTCATTTAAAGTCGATTTCCACATATCCGCTATCCCGTGATGAATGTGACTTAACCGGCTAAGCCAGGGTTCTGGAAATATTTTGAAAATCCACTTGCCCAGGGCAAGTGGATTTTCAAAAGTCACTTGCCCTGCCCATAATGTCACTTGCCCTGCCCATAATGTCACTTGCCCCACCTTTAAGAACACTTAATTGCCCCAAAAATTGGCGCTGACCATTATTCGTGTTAAACAGGACGGACCGCCGCATAATTTGGACCATTATACTGAGTTAGAAAAGGAAGTGAGAATGTATTTTATGAATTAGTTAATACATTGTATTTATTCATATATAAAAAAATCAAATGGTTGCATTTTCTTCTTTTGTGTCTATTACATCTTTGTGTTACTTAAATTATAAAATGATGAGACAGTATACAACCTCATTTTATTACGCCCTCCCACCCCACCAATCACCACACACACAACCAAAAAAATGCTTGGCAGCTAGTGTATGGAACTTTTAATGTCACAGTGTGTACAATTAACCAGTTGACAGAAAAAAAAGAAGCTATTGTATTCATTTAAATGTGAACCAGCAAAGAAACAAGACAAAAACGTTATTAAAAATATTCACTTGGGCCCCCAATTTCTGCAACCATGGTAATGTTCCTACGGCTTTGTATTTTAACTAAAGGGAATTATATGAAAGCAAGAGGCATGAATAGGGGTTCCCTAGGAATTGTTTAAGAAGTAGTAGCAGTAACCCTATTTATCAAAAGCGAAAGTTCAGAACTTGAGAAAAAGTTCCGTGGTTTTGAAATCGCGAAAACCCATGACATGCGCATATCGCTACATTATGCAACTTATTTGTGTAGTATGCACTTCCATATACGTTTAATTACAGATTATATCAATGAAATACACCAAATACCTCATAAAAGCGCATTGGTAAATGAGTGGTTCGAGTGAAAGAAATGTATTTTCGTTACGAAAAAATCTTCGGCAAAGTTATCTAAACAAAAAAATAACGTCACGTGGGTCTGTCAATCATTATTTTGACCATTAAATTTGCAAATTAAGAAAGAGTTTTCTGATTTGATTGGTGGAAGGTCCAAATGACGTTCAGAGATTTCTGAATTTATGGTTTATGGTCACGGACATAATTGTCGCGTTTTCATTGGCCGTTTTAAGTTTTATTCATTTATCAAAATGAAATTCTGATATGGCTAGTTTGTCACTTGATTTGTTCTGGAATGGAAATGTCCGCCGGGCAAGTGGCGGGCAACCAGATTTGCGAAGGTCACTTGCCCGCACCCAAAATCCACTTGCCCGGGGCGTCGGGCAACCGTATTTCCGGAACCCTGTAAGCACAACTAATAGCCTTTGCATCCATTGAAAACCCAGATCAGCCTGCGAGTAACTCGCAGGCTTATCAGGGTTTACAATGTCCGGCCACTGGTCAGTCGTTTTCCCCAAAACTCAGTCCATTATATATATGTAGAGTGTTGAGGGTTACATGACCACCTTGCTATTTAGGGTCATTTTCATGTCATACACATAAAAGATTGGTAGCATAAGCCCCAAACTTTATAAACCGTAAACAATCTTTCTTTTATCAGCTATATACTATAATGTGATTGTTTGCAGTGCCAATGCCTCTGTGGGTAGCCGTGACGACCACTGCGACACGTGCACAGAGACAGACTCCGTGATATCTTCTCGACGAGGTAGGTCATATAACGACATGCTAGTGTAACTGAGTCACAAGCTAACCATTAATATATATATTGTTCAGAACAGTGCTTGGGGTATATGTGTGTAAATCCAATGTGGTTCAGCGAGTCATTTGAGTTGGCCAGCGCAACCTTCCTGGAATTTGTTGGATCTAACAGACTTGGCTCAGGATTTAAAACACACTATATCGGCAATATGTTAATCCTCGGAGCTCTGGGATTATCAGCATATACATGTTTCAGTTTGGATGAGTGTGTTGTTTATGTGTTGTCGCTTGTAAATGTAATTGTTTGCACATGACACTAGGCTGTAACTGTACTTGTTTATGCAAACTAATGGTCTGCTTAATCAGGCATCATGGTTAGATAAAATAACAAAACGCTTCAAACCTTGTTCTTGCATAAATGTTGTTATTCGTTACTTTTTGTTGTTTGTTGTTATCAATAAAACGACCAAGACAAAATTCTGTTGATAAACATGGCCTATTTAACGCATGAAAAATAAAGATTTCAAAGAATATATGCACATGATGCAAATGTGGTCAGTCAGTCTTGTCACACTTCGTTTCCGAAAAACACGTCTTTCTATTAACAGCTGTAAGGTATATTCTCGACACTTTACACACATATTGTGATGGTTGGTTGGTTGGTTGAATAATAATAATAATAATGGTAATAATAATAATAATCGACTTTATTTACAGGGGTAATACACATTTAGTTACAAAACTAATCTTCCATGTGGGCCTCTATTATTTACACATTTACAATACTTATTGGCAAATTGGTTAAACATAATGAATAAGAGATTAAGATATCAGCAGCCAGCCTCACACACCCTTGTCTATGCAGCCACCTCCCATTCAGCTTCTGTACACAGGCCTGCTCATACATTAGATTTCAAATTACTCAAACTCACAAATAATAATAATAATTAAGAAACATAAAACATGCACAAAAAAATGTTTTACATCATTCTCAGCGCATGTTAGGCTATATATAACACCCACTGTTTCCTGGGTAGAACCATTAACATGATTAATGTATATTTATATGAAACTCGTTAAAAAGGTGAACAAAGTCATGTTTATAGTAGATATGTTTGCATTGGTCGATTTTGATATTAAATGCTTCTTATGTTTGTTGACATGTTTGCATCTGTACAAACTTGGTTATGTTATGGTGTTTGTATGAAGTGTTCTCTGTGCTGTTGACATATTTGCATTTGTACAAGCTTGGTTATGTTATGTTGTGTGTATGAAGTGTTCTCTGTGCTGTTGACATGTTTGCATTTGTACAAGCTTGGTTATGTTATGTTGTGTGTATGAAGTGTTCTCTGTGCTGTTGACATGTTTGTCTGGTAACAAAAATGTGTTAGCTAATAAATAGGGTAAGATGGTAGAGATTGTGGGGTAAACACATTGTAAGTATGCTCGGGCATTTATAGTAGGCAGAACCACACATTGCTTTGTTTCTTTTATATCCTGGAAAAACACAATAGTGTTTGTGGGGGTGGGGGTGTCTTTATTTGGGAATTAACAAACATCCACAGGGGGTAGTTTTATATACCATTTATCATACATACAGGATCGACAGTTGTGTAACATTCTATACAATATTAATTTAATTAATTAATTTTAGATTTCATTAAAAAATACAGTTTGAGTATTCGCCAATTGTGCTGCATCACAAAAATAGTCCTGACGCTGTCATAACCAACCGTCAAATGACCACTTATTCTTAACCCATCGTATATATCTTGTGTTATTGCCAACCTATTGTATGACTGAAGATTTGGCATTGTACAGCATGGAGGGATTTTGAAATAATTTGACACAAATACTAATCTCATTGACAAGATGATGCGCAGAACCCAAAACCCAAGTGTGTATCTTCAATGTCATTATGATCATGTACCTCTTATATGCATATGCAACAGCGCTTGTCCCTCCCCCTTCCCACACCCCATAATGTCTGTTTTCACTTGTCTGTCTACTTCTACCCAGAAGACAATTGACATACTTTGGCAGGGGATGGGATATAATTTCACAGAATTTCTTGTTCCGAATGCATCATATGTACATGTCCGCTGGAATGTTAACTATATATGAAATGTTTCACGACAACTGTCTAAATAGAAAACTGGGTGCGTTCAGGGTTCTTCCATCGGTTACTGAAAGCACTCGGTAACCATCGGCTACCATTGGTCACTGTCATTAGCCGTTGGTTCGTCGATAGGTAGAACATTGGTAACCAATCTTCCCGCGACTCTACACCTGATGTAGTATCGGTGGCCTCGTTGGTACCAAATGTTACCATCGGTGGCCATTGGTAACCCAAAGTTAACCCAACGTGGTTGCTGATGGGAGAACCCTGAACGCATCCACTGTTCTGTAATACAGAGTGACCGAGGGTGGGGTGGGGGGGATGGGGGTGGTTTGTGGGTAGATTAAGGATTAAAGCACACTTATCTAGTTCTAACGAATGAAATAACCATGACAATCAAGTCAATAACCTGCTTGTAGATGCTTTAAACATGTACTCATGCTGTTGTTATCATGAAATGCTATTTATAATCAACATAATGCCATTACTTGGATATCTCTGCCCTGTTGTTGATGTCGGAGTTTATTGACAATAGGTTACATTATAAAACAGTTGCATGTGCTTTATAATGCAGTTGACATTGCTGTTGTTTGTTGGAGGTATCTTAATAGTTTGATTGGTTGAAATAGATAAATGATTGACAGCAGGATAAATGATTGACATCTGGCATCCTGTTATTACAGCTTGAATTTCAATGCTTCTGCAGTTGTTATCATGTCATGGTGTAACTTTTGAAGGGGTGGTGGAGTCTAATGAAATGACAACTCATTTCTTTTCACTATACAAAATAAACTGTAAAAATATTTTCTGATCTGACCTTGTTTGCTCTGTTGAAATAGCATGTGTACGTTTAATTGTAATATATGCCTTTAGTTGTGCATCTAGAGACGTTATAAATATCTGCTCCTCTGAAATACACTAATGAATCTCTTCTTAGAAAGTCACATTAAATTAACATAGGGGATTAAAACAGTTCAATGTTTGGGTACTTGGTACTAAATCTACCTACATTTGGATCAAAGAGATACACTTTTGTGTAAAATGAGTTAACATTTCTATAAATCTTTGGGTCAGAGGGATTGAAGTTTGTGTGAAATGTGAAGTTCTTTGAAGTAATCATGTAGTGAGTAAAAGAGCTGATATGTTGTAGAC
The DNA here is from genome assembly GCA_037043455.1 of Cyrtodaria siliqua. NCBI lineage: Eukaryota > Metazoa > Mollusca > Bivalvia > Adapedonta > Hiatellidae > Cyrtodaria > Cyrtodaria siliqua. Next base: position 8,505 of record JAWPHD010016791.1, read on the forward strand.
TTGATAAAAAAGATGTGTGGTTCATCTTCAGTTATATAAAAATACAATAAATACAATTAAGTTACATAGCATGGCTTCTGGAATCATTTATTATTGATGTATGTACATGATACAGTAGCAGACTGATAAAATATAAGTGAATGATTTCAAATGTCGTTTGCTAAAATTTGAATTCAAACCTTCCGGTAATATTTTATATAACAACATTCTTACTGAGTGGCAAACAGTGTAATACCTGATCAGCCTTCGCGTTATGTGCAGGTTCAGAGCTGTAGATAATTTTTGACCGCAATGAGTATTTACTCATCAGATTCAAAATGAATGAGTAAAAGGAACATGCATGCTCGGAGTAAAACACATTTTTATAAAAAATATTTCATGCGTCCAAAATGGATGTGAATCTATTTAATACATTTAAAAAGGAACAACCATTCTGATTAAATCTATGTTAAGTAAAAGAGCACTGTATGGCCTTTGTTCTTAATATAAGACCCAGGCTTAGAAGAATTTCCATCATGTACATATGGAAATATAAACAGATCTACAGGACAATACATACAAATATAATACTCATGATTTTTAAAAGTTTAGAGTTTTTGTAGTTAAGTAAACTGATGAGTAAAGATACTCACAATTTTAAAAACCTGAGGGTTTTTTGTAAAAAAGGTATGAGTAAAATACTCAATAACTCTTATCTACAACTCTGTCAGGTTGTTCTGGGTTTATACTGGTTGTAAATTCAATGTTTTCGACAGGGGCAGCAAAAGTGTTAAATCTTGCTTTCTGAAGTTATGTCACATTATACATCAAATTCATTAAACTTGTTGAAAACAAAATGATACAAGGAGTTATGCATCATATCATATTTGCCATCTGGTTTAATAAATTCTGTAATAAATAAGCACAAGTGAGCTCTAGGATAAAGCCCAGATTAAATTGGCAGAAACATTATAGTTCATGATATAAAACAAACAATTCACGGTACAGTTATATTGAATTGCAGACTTTAATTTAAGAGGGTAGCCCAGCTAGTAAAATTACTAATCATCCCTGAGGCCCTCTAAATACAAAGAGTGTCAGTACCTACTAGGGCTACTATTGTGCCATCTTAAAGTTTGGAGGCGAGGGCTGTACACCCAGTTGTGATAAGCAAACATCAGGGTCTTCCACAGGCCATTTAAGAGTATATTTCCCCTATCCCTTAATTCTAAAATCTAAGTTTCCCCCTATGTCTTAATTAACCCTATCCTTTGATCCCTTAAAAACACCAATAAATCTCCAAAATGCATTATACCTGTCTATAAATAGCTCCTTGTAGGCTATACTTCTTAAAAATCCTTTCATTTACAGTTGAAATATACTTCAGATTGCATCTAAATAAATAGATGATCCGTACAAATATTGGTCACCAGAAGGGTACCTCCCTTCCTACCGAGTTTGACTGAAATCTGGCAAGGGATTCAGGGGAACTAATCCAAACAAAGGGCCACAACTCTGCCAATATTGGATGTAAAACCCCAAATCCTTCATTTGTAAACAAGAGATATAAATTATTGCTTACAATCATGTTTAAGATAATTAGAAAAATGATTGTCATTTATGTCTGTAAGTTGAACCACACAGCTTTTCTGATTGATCTTTAGATTGTATATTGTAACATGCTAACATGAAGGCGTGTACATTACAGCTAACGCAAAACCCCACACTTTACTGTTTCATGTCAAGTGAGAAATTATTTCGATTCTACGTGGAGTAACTCAGAGTGTTTGACCACTCGAAAACAGTGTACTTTCGCGAAGTAGGTACCTGGAATCCTAACATCGACTTTGTACGACTTTGTACATTCTCGCACCACTCGCTACTCCCAAACTCGAATCGAGTGAAGTGTGGGTTCCGCGTGAGCTGTACTGTATGTTGTCCGAGATGTATGTTTGTACATTGTAACATATGCTAACAGGAAGCCGTGTATTTGTATTTGACCTAGATGTAGATTCGTACATTGTAACATATGCTAACAGGAAACCATGTATTTGACCTAGATGTAGATTTGTACATTGTAACATGCTAACAGGAAGCCGTGTATTTTGTCCTAGATGGTCGCCATAGAAGCTCACGGCATTCTTCACATAAACTTTGTAATCACAGCTGTTGTCGAGATGGCTCCAGTCTCGGTAAGCTATTTAAGTTGCTTGCATGCACATGCTAGTTGGGGCACGTGGTAGAAACAGTGTTTGACTTTTGAATTAGAGACTACGGACTGGCACTGATGTTGATCATAGAATACCACAGAATGTCAGCCTTTTCATGTTTGGTAATTTACTTGAAATTTTATATATTGTTATATATACATGTTGAAATATGCATGTATTAAATGTTTAGGCATTTTGATTTAACTTTATGCATGGGTGGTATGTGGCATTGTTTGATGAACACTGGTTATGATATTTTATAAATTTGACTGATGAACTTTATAATTGTGTCAGCAGTATTTCTTCCACGTTGGTGTTGCTATGTTGTTTTGTACTTAATTTAAACTGTTGGTGTAAACATTAACGACATTAACCATACTGTTGGTGTAAACATTAACGACATTAACCATTGTCTAGTCAGTACATATCTGTTGTACACCCAATATTAAAAAAAGTCAGTAAAATCGACCTTAAAGTCTTATTTTATGTAGGTGGACTATTAACCAGAGGCGAGGCCTCGGTAACCCAATAGAGTTATAGGCCACTGCCTTGCACTGGTTACCTCCCTGGCAGAGTCTGATAGGAAACTTCATCTCATCTCCCTCAGAGGTCGCTGTCCCAATATAACCTAATATTATGCATTAATGGACGTAATACCCCATCCCATTTATTTACCAGAGATATAAATTAATTCATGCTTACAATGTTTTAGAGGGGACTTGACAATTAGAAAAATTATTGCTACCATTTCTAATCATAATTTGTTTTCACCTTGGTTTAATTTAATAATACACTCTTTTTGTACCAATGCACAATGCTGTTGTTGTTTTTGTACCCACATCTCACTATTTGTACCAACATCTCATTGTTTCTGCCCACATCAGGGGCGTCCGTGGCCGAGTGGTTAGAGTCTCTGACTTGCAATCACTTGCCCCTCACCGCTGTAGGTTCGATCCCTCAGGGGCCTAGGAATCTTTATGTGAGGAAGCTATCCAGCTGGCTTGCGGAACGTCGGTGGTTCTACCCAGGTGCCCGCCCGTGCACGAAAATTGCCCGGAGGGGCACCTGGGGTCTTCCTCCACCAGTGGAAGCTGGAAAGTCGCCATATGACCTTAGCTGTTGGTGCGACTATAAAATCCAATTCAATTCAATTCTGCCCACATCTCACTGTTTGTACCCACATCTCACTGTTTGTACCCACATCTCACTGTATGTACCAACATCTCACTGTTTGCTAGTCAACTTCAGAATGGTAAAATATTTTTCTATATGCTTTACATGTAAATCCATGTAATATAAATGAGGTGACGGGTTAACACACTTGTCGGCATATTTATCATAGCAAAAAGAGAACTTCAAAGCTAGTTTATAGTGCCTATAAATATAAATCTTGTTTGGGAACTCGGTCATAAATCAGTGTTCAGTGAGAACTACCTATTTCCACAATATTAAGATCTTGAGCAAAAATATACTGTATTCTAAAATCATTTTTACAAAATCAAGGTCGCTATTGTAATACCAAGGTCGTTGTTACAAATTGTAGGTTGCTGGGGCAATCCCATGGCAATTGTTACAATTCCAAGGTCATATATAATTCCAAGGTCATTTTACGATATCAAAATAAGTGTTACAATCCCAATGTCCTAGTTACAATCTCATTAAAATCATATCCTAATTACACTTTGTTACTCTCCACTATAGGATCAGCCTTGGAGGTCACGTCAGAACGACCTTTCATGTAATCAATATTCATGAGAAGATCAACTAAATTCAACCAATGAAATCGCGTGTTTTATATACACTTCAGATGGTGTAAACACCATTTAATGTATACCTTAAAATTTACTGGAAAACCCTAAAATTAATTCCTAAATTTATGTTTTACATTTAGTATGTATACATGTTACACTTTGTAATACATAATAGTTTTAATAACATACCGTATTGTTTCTAATTAGCGCTCCCCCCTATAATTAGCGCCCCCCCCCCCATAACTTTTAAAAAAAAATAATCTTACCTTGAGGTGTAAAAGAGGTTAAAATCCAAGAAACAGTATACACACACTTATGAATTTAATTCCATATTTCAGTAACACAACATTTTTTAGCATTATATAAGGAAATTAAAATGTGTACTGGCTTACGAAAAGCGTTCTAATAAGCGCGCCCCCAAAATTGCTGTTACAAACCCAAAATTGCTGTTACAAGTCCAAAATTGCTGTTAGAATTCCAAAATTGCTGTTATGAACCCAAAATTGCTGTTTTAAACCCAAAATTGCTGTAACAAGACCACCATCATTGTTACAAGTCCAACATTTTTGTTACGAGTCCAAAATTGCTGTTACGAACCCAAAATTGCTGTAACGAACCCAAAATTGTTACAAACCCAAAAGTGCTGTTTCAAGTCCAAAATTGCTGTTACAAGTCCAATATTGCTGTTACAAATCCAAAATTGCTGTTACAAATCCACCATCATTGTCACAAACCAGTTCTGTGTTAAACTCAAAGACCAAGTCTAAGATTTTCTTACCATACATAAGCAGATTTACATTAATGAACTTTATTTAAAAATGAGCAAAAGATTATAAATACAAAATTATAACATGCTAATGAAAAGGTTTATAATTATGATCAAATCAGAATAAAGTGTTCATATATATATATTGACGGTGGGAGCGGGCATCGGGGATTAAATTATTGCATTTTATGAGTTCAATTTTTAGGTGGCTTCTAACAGCTAAAGCACTTAACTTGCGCGTACTGTTTTTTAAGAGGCATGCCCCGCCAATAAGCCCCGCCAACCAGCCCCAGTAATATATAACCAACCCTATCATGTAATCACCAAATTGGCCGTCCATTGACAATGTAAATTGATCAATTATCGTTTAGATAACAACACAAGACTAACAGCATCATTTCCATGACTTCATGGTATCTTTTGTTTACTTGCTGGAAACAATATGCCCCACAAACTACAAGATCTGCACAACAGGGAAGACAAGTCAGATAATAATGTTAGAAATCTGCTTCTTGTAGACAGGAGAGGGTGTTGGAGTGTAATCCCACATTTGCCTAATGCCTTGCACAGCTTCTTGTCTGTAGCATTATTGGTAACATACAATTATAAACACTCCTGAGTGTTAGTGATGCCAATACAGGCTCTTATATTTGATGCAGAGTGTTCCTTAATAGCTGGTTAATAGCCAGGCGTATGATTTACCATCCTACTTTGTTTAACGAACCAGCTACTTTTAGCAGTCACCAATTATACACCAACAAAAGGAAAAAATATAAATCACTTGCAGAGCTTTTTTAACCTATTAAAGTGGGGCCAAAAATTCCCAATCTTAAAAAAAAATAATTGTTTTTTGTTTTTTTAAATCAAAGTGGCAAACTTTATATTAAAATAAATGCTAAATCTGATACCTGATCGATATTATACCTGATCGATATTATACCTTCGATATTATACCTGACCGATATTATACCTGACCGATAAGATTACTGATCGATATTATACCTGATCGATATTATACTTGATCGATAAGATAACTGATTGATATGATAACTGATTGATAATATACCTGATCGATATGATAACTGATTGATATTATACCTGATCGATATTATATCTGATTGATAAAACTGATCGATATGATAACTGATTGATATGATACCTGATTGATATTTTACCTGATCGATATTCTACCTGATCGATCGTATACCTGATCGGTATGATACCTGATCGATATTATACCTGATCAGCTGTACCTGATCAATATTATACCTGTTCGATATTATACCTGTTCGATAAGATACCTGATCGATATGAAAACTGATTGATATGATAACTGATTGATATTCTACCTGATCGATATTATACCTGATCGATATTATGAATTGAATTGAATTGAATTGAATGTTGTTTAACGGCTCATCACAGTATAGGTTATTTAGAGCCGCCCCAGAGAGAGGGGAAGGATACATAGGAATCCGGGAACCTGCCCTACTCTTATTATGGAATAGATTCCTATGGTTCTTTAACGTGCTCAGAGGATAGACCGATACATGGGACTGCCCGGTTTACGTCCCCATCCGACGGACGAGGCTAAGGGAAAGTGTCTTGCCCAAGAACACACCGACAGAACTCAGTGGCACCACGGAGGATTGAACCCGGGGCCTCCGGTTACATACGATACCTGATCGATATTATACCTGAGATACCTGATTGATATTATACCTGATCGATATGATAACTGATTGATATTCTACCTGATCGATAATATAACTGATCAATATTATACCTGATCGATATGATACCTGATCGATATTATACCTGAGATACCTGATCAATATTATACCTGATCGATATTCTACCTGATCGATAAGATACCTGATCGATATTATACCTGATCGATAAGATACCTGATCGATATGATACCTGATCGATATTATACCTGATTGATATGATACCTGATTGATATGATACCGAATCGATATTATACCTGATCGATATGATATCGAATCGATATTATACCTGATCGATATTATACCTGATCGATAATATACCTGATCGATATTATACCTGATTGATAATATACCTGATCAATATTATACCCGTTTGATATTATACCTGATCGATAAGATACCTGATTGATATTATACCTGATCGATAAGATACCTGATCGATAAGATACCTGATTGATATTATACCTGATCGATAAGATACCTGATTGATATTATACCTGATCGATAAGATACCTGATTGATATTATACCTGATCGATAAGATACCTGATTGATATTATACCTGATCGATAAGATACCTGATCGATAATATACCTGATCGATAAGATACCTGATCGATAAGATACCTGATTGATATTATACCTGATCGATAAGATACCTGATTGATATTATACCTGATCGATAAGATACCTGATTGATATGATACCTGATCGATAAGATACCTGATTGATATTATACCTGATCGATAAGATACCTGATTGATATGATACCTGATCGATAAGATACCTGATCGATAAGATACCTGATTGATATTATACCTGATCGATAAGATACCTGATCGATAAGATACCTGATTGATATTATACCTGATCGATAAGATACCTGATTGATATGATACCTGATCGATAAGATACCTGATTGATGTTATACCTGATCGATAAGATACCTGATTGATATGATACCTGATCGATAAGATACCTGATTGATATTATACCTGATCGATAAGATACCTGATTGATATTATACCTGATCGATAAGATACCTGATTGATATGATACCTGATCGATAAGATACCTGATTGATGTTATACCTGATCGATAAGATACCTGATTGATATTATACCTGATCGATAAGATACCTGATCGATAAGATACCTGATTGATATTATACCTGATCGATAAGATACCTGATTGATATGATACCTGATTGATATTATACCTGATCGATAAGATACCTGATTGATATTATACCTGATCGATAAGATACCTGATCGATAATATACCTGATCGATATGATACCTGATCGATAAGATACCTGATTGATATTATACCTGATCGATAAGATACCTGATTGCTATTATACCTAAAACATACGTAGTAATGAACATTTTCCTTTAAAAGGAACATACCAAATAGCAAAAATTAACGCTCTTTTTCCCACCCTATTTTGACAAGTCTCTTGCTTGTTTCTCTCAAAATCAGCAGGGCATGGTATTCAGGGCATGGGATTCAGGGCATGGTATTCAGGGCATGGTATTTTCCCTATGGTATTTTCCCTATTTTCTTTTAAAAAGCCCTGACCTGCCTATTTTTAAAAATTTCCCTGTTAATACTCCTAAATACTTTCCTTGTTGATACTTACAGAGGAAAAGCCCTGTAATGGTAGTTATATGGTGGAGTGTTAACAGACTGAAAACAATTAGAATATTGCAAGTCTTTTTGACCTCAGATAATGTTTTGGTGGATAAACAACCATTCATACATATTTAGTTCCTCTGTTGGATGACATAATTATTGTGACCACTTGATTGTCACCTGCCCTGTCTGTGTCCTTGCATTGTTGTATGTAAGTCTGTATCTCCAAAACTCCATCACACTTCACACAATCAGTCTATTCAGCATCATCAGACATCCTCATAGAGCCAGATTCTATAACTCGTGCTTTCATTTTAACACAATTATGACTCTTTTATACTAAAGAAAACTTGGAAAAAGTTGTGTATATTACTGTGAACAGCTTGTTAAAGTTGTGTTTGTAAGCTTGTATCTCGGAAACTTTACAAGTCACACATTTATTCATCATCATCAGACATCCGTCATGGAGCCAGATTCTATAACTCATGCTTTTATTTTAACACAGTTATGGAGCCTTTTGTTCTTAGATAAACTTGGTTAAGTTTTGTATGTAAGCTTGTATCTCAGAAACTACCTCACATCATGGATTTAAACTTCACAATCCTAGGTTCCAACCATAAACCCTCAATAATGATTTAGTGTATTAAATTAGAATCAATATGTTGCTCTGCTACAATAAAGGATTATAAAACTCACTATTCATCTCTTTCCATAAAAAACGCTTATTGAAAACTACTTCAAACCTATGACTCGGCATGACATCTGTGTATTTTGGTTCAGTAATGCATTACTCTTAGGTTAGGAATCCCTTAAACATTGCTTGGAAGGTATTTAGAACAAGTGTAAATTATTTGTTTTCTTTGATGTTGGGAGGGTGTGGACTTTGTAACACAATTTCTAGGGTGCTAACACATCTGTGGCATTTAATGGGGGTGATTGCTAGGTTTGTCCAATGTTCTTTTTTTTCTCTCAATATTTACCTCAGAAAATGCTTTATATTGGGAGGGGACCAGGGGTAGACATTAAGGGTGGTGCAGGGGACCAGGAGTAGACATTAAGGGTGGTGCAGGGGACCAGGGGTAGACACTAAGGGTGGTGCAGGGGACCAGGAGTAGACATTAGGGTGGTGCAGGGGACCAGGGGTAGACATTAAGGGTGGTGCAGGGGACCAGGGGTAGACACTAAGGGTGGTGCAGGGGACCAGGGGTAGACATTAAGGGTGGTGCAGACATTTCATGCTGTAGGTTCAAACAAGTTGTCAACTGATAACCAGAAAACGACAACATTTTATCCCTGATACTATGTGGGACGAACGGAAATCTTGATTTTTTTAAAAACACAGCTTCCCGGTAGCTTTTCTACATAACTCGCATTTTGTTCAGTCATTAATATTAATTATAAGATTAGTATATAAGCAAATTGTTTTTGCATATTATTAACTAATGAACAACTCTAAATATTAATTATATGCAGGCTGGTTTAAAGTCAAAATGATACTGGATAAATACAGTAATTTCAAGCCTTCATACACATTTCAGGATTGCCCTGTATCCCTTTACCCATGTCTTGATAAAAGTTGCTCCAGATTTTCAATATTGGTTTCCAAGGTTAGCAATTCTATTAGCTTGTTCCAGATTTTATTGCAACCAAAGGTAAAATTAAGGTAAAAATGTTTTCATGCCAGAAATTGATTTTTCTTGAGCATGTTGTGGTATAACACATAGAGGAATAATTATAATCCGACACAAAGCAGCAGTTTAATAATGAAAACATGTTGGAATTGGGAAAGCCAATAGCAGCTTGATTTACTTTTTCTTGGAAATAATGCTGATTGAATATTCATCATCTGGTTACTTTTGTAGTGGAGGAATAATAATTAAAGGGACACATAGCAATCTTCAAGTTTTAATCGAGCTTTAATAATAATTAAAGGGACACATGGCAATCTTCAAGTTTGTATCAAGCTTTAATAATAATTAAAGGGACACATAGCAATCTTCAAGTTTTAATCAAGCTTTAATAATAATTAAAGGGACACATGGCAATCTTCAAGTTTGTATCAAGCTTTAATAATAATTAAAGGGACACATGGCAATCTTCAAGTTTTTATCAAGCTTTAATAATAATTAAAGGGACACATAGCAATCTTCAAGTTTTAATCAAGCTTTAATAATAATTAAAGGGACACATGGCAATCTTCAAGTTTGTATCAAGCTTTAATAATATTTAAAGGGACACATAGCAATCTTCAAGTTTTAATCAAGCTTTAATAATAATTAAAGGGACACATGGCAATCTTCAAGTTTGTATCAAGCTTTAATAATAATTAAAGGGACACATGGCAATCTTCAAGTTTTTATCAAGCTTTAAAATAAGCGTCTCAGTTTACTAATTCAGTATCTTTTTGTCAACCACCAAAGGCAGAAGGACTATTGAATTTGCATTTCTGTCATTCCGACGCCAATTTCGTTTCTGACCAATAACTTTAATATTTATTATCCGATTTTGATGAAACTTTAGGACAATTTGCATGGCTATAATGTCTAGGTCAGATTACATATATCATGCTGGAGTTATGGCCCTTTGATTTTTAAAAAAATGAATATTTTTGCGTTTTCCGCTCAGTAACTTAAACATTTATAATCCAACCTTGATGGAACTTGGGGTCAATGTTTATGGCATAATATCTTGGCCAAATTCGATAACCAGCCAGATCACATCTATCATGCTGGAGTTATAGCCCTTTGGCAGTGGACCATAATTCTCTGAATATGCTTGTTGACATTAAACTTGCTTGCATATAATTAAATAATTTTTTGAGTTTTAAATTTGTCTTCATGTTTAAATATATATTGGAGCAATGTAATCAAAAGTTAGTAATAAGCTATGCAGAAAAACTTGTTTCTGAGTTACTCATCCTACGTTATATACGAATGGTCAAATTGATAAATTGTTAAAGAATTTATCTGAATTTCTACTCTTTTTCGTGCCCTGATAAATTATGTTAAAAAATAAGTTGTTTAAACTTTATAGAATATATATATATGCGTTATTATACAAATCATGCCATGTTTAAAGAATTTATCTGAATTTCTACTCATCCTGTTTCAATGAGCACTCGTTATTTTTATTTTTTTTAAAAGTTGATGGAAGCCTCTTGTTAGGGGAAGTACTCTAGGTTGTTTCTTGGTATTACTGGAAAAAAAGTCAGTAAGCCAGCCAGGTGATCCTCACTGCTCACTGATGGGTTAGGCTTAAAGCTACAGAGTAATCGATTTCTTCTTTGTAGGCGTGTCTTTACTTGTAACTTGATGTTCACCAGCTCATGTTGAAATTGGGTATTTAAGCGAGCAAATATAACGCAGGACATCATTTATTGTATAGACATCGACCAGTGCACATTGTTCCTGTACACAGGTAACACAATGTGATTTACAGAAGAAAAAAAAGATTGCCTCTTTCGGGATACAAACTACCATTTATTATGAGGCAAAATAACTTAACATATTTGAACGCAACTCAAGATGAATCCATAAATATATAGTCTATTTTGTCGGACGTGTAAATTAACATTGCCTGGTGTAATACTATATGTTATCAATATGAAACTAATATTCCGCCTCAAAACAACCATATTTCAACTTGTTATTTAGCGCTTGATGAGTTTGTGGGCGCTAGTTATTACGTAATGTCTATTGGTTGTAATAAAGATCGAACATACCAATAAACAGCCATGGTCTGGTGGTCAAATGTACGGCCTTCAAAACTTGAAAGCTCAACGGCAGTGGTTCAAATCCCGTTCTGAAGCCTAATTTATCGATGTTACCTGTACGAAGACTAAATAAAAATGGGATATTTTACGCATCGATTTCTGCCTTATATACCGACTATTGGGGTGTTCGTCGATTTGAAACTACTTCACACGTGACTCATTCATATTCATGAGTTAATACCAGTTAAAATAGAGACTCTGTAGCTTTAAGTTACATCCAGTTAATTTCCTCGGAGGTAACTCACATTACACATAATGTCTGCTTATTGCACAACATGGAATAACAAAAATGTGATAATTCTGAAAAAGTTGAAAGCCTGGGAGAATTATGGATGTATTTGCTTCATGTGCTTCAGTTCATCTGGCCTATGTATTACAGTACAAGAAAGAGGATCACATACTTCTAAATAATTAATATAATAAACTATTGCAAGACCATCTTGATCCTTCTATTGGCTGTCCATGGCCATTGTAGATAGTACAGTTATAATGATTAGTTACCGCACATAAACAGTCCTCATGTCTTTTTCAGTGTAATTATCCCCAGCCGAAGGCAAGCTGATATATCTGTCTATCTTTGTGTGCATCTATCGCACATTGTTTTCCACTTAACTCCTACATTTTTCATCCGATTTTTATGAAACGTGGTAGGAAATACCAGTATGGTGTGTAGTAGCGTATATTGTGAGTGAGTTACGGGTAGATCCCCTTTAATATGATTCTAAGAATTTGAGGCCTATTCCTGAAGATGTTAGTCCCTGTCTACCTTGTTCATCTGCTGTGGTTTTAGACCCCTATCATGCATATTTAAAGATTATAATAACTCTCTGTTTTGTCACTTGTTCTAATGTATCATATTTCCCCAAATGATAGCGCCTCCCACCCCCACTTTTTCAAAAAAAAACAAAAAAACACTTTAAAATTCAATATATTTTCGATCTTTTGTATCCTGCTAAATTCAATAATAATAAAAAATACATATATATAAGAGAGCCCCGTTGGCATTTTGCATAGTGTCCTGGTGCTACTGCCGAAGTGCTACTGCACTGCCTGGGTGCTACTGCCCGGGTGCTACTGCACTGCCCGGGTGCTACTGCCAGGTTGCTACTGCACTGCCCAGGTGCTACTGCCCGGGTGCTAATGCCTGGGTGCTACTGCACTGCCCGGGTGCTACTGCACTGCCCGGGTACAACTGCCTGGGTGCTATTATTAGAGGAAATACGGTAATACAAACTGTATTAAAAGGGCATTGTATTTAGCAGTAATAATCTCATCATGTTGAAGAACGTTCCCTTTCATGTTCTCTTTCATGTAGTGGAAATGTTGAATAATTATGCATTTCTGAGTTGATTATTCCTGCACTCCATGTCTTTGTTGGTAGTGGGGCACAGGTGCTTGTAATCTTCCTGTGATGAGGTTTACTGTAAATGCTACTCTGTCAACATACTGGTGAGATAACCATGGAAGAAATTATTCTTAGTAAAATATTAACAGTTGCACAGAACAGCTGCTATTCATTGAGTTAAAACCAAAATTTAAAATGTGTGAATGTTTAATGGGACATCACAAAAATATGCTGTATTTACCCTAAGATATGTGCCTCCATTAGTAGAAGCTCTCCCCTCCAACCCCCACGCCAATCCCCTCCCTTTCCCACCTCACCCCACTCCCTTGTGTTTTTAAAGAATAAAATAAAAAAAATAGAAATAAGTCTTTGTAATGCAATACATTTTCAATCTTTTGTATCAAAAAAAATAATATATTTAATAATTTTTCGATATTTTGTGTAAGCCTAATAAATATAAAAAATAAATATTTAAAAAACACAGCATCAGTGACCCCCAGCACCGGTGACCCCCCAGCACCGGTGACCCCCCTTTTTCTGTGGGTCTAGGGGACTTATAATTGACAAATAATAACCCTTAACCCCCTACATATATATAATGGACTGTTCTTTCTTTGGATTAAGACCATTCCATTTATGTGACAAAGGGGTGTTTTCGGGAAAATTACTGATCAGCAGCCGGACATTGTAAACCCTGATCAGCCTGCGAGTTACTCGTAGACAGTTCTAGGTTTACAGTGGACGCAAATTCTATTATAGTCGTGCTTAGCGGTTTGGGATAATATTGATATTCCTGTGAGTTGCTCTGTTGGGTGTTTTGGACAAAACCGTCTGATTAGCAGCTGGACATTGTAAACCCTGATCAGCCTGCGAATTACTTGTAGGCAGTTCTGGGTTTACAAAGGACCTAAATTCTATTATAGTCGTGCTTAGCGGGTTTGAGATAATATTGATATTTTCTATTCTAAAGGGAGTATAAATGAGGCTATAATGGCCCCTTATTTACTAGGATATTCATTTTGCATAGTAAAATGTGCTATCCTAAGTAACACCCCTGGGTAATAAACCCTTAACGAGTAACTCGCAGGCTGATTAGGGTTTACAATGTTCGGCTGCTGATGTGCCATGCATTGAATGGTCTTGTTGGGGAGTCTATAAGCTCTTGGCTAATCATTGCAAATTAGAAAAAGAGACATGCTGTAACAACTATGTTGAATAAGACTTGTGTTATTAAAATCGTTTTTGCCATTAAAATGCCAGGAAGTAGAGATGCTGTAACTGCTGGGTTTGATTATAGGGAAGCCTTGGCTAAATGATTCTTTATATAAATGGGCGGATGCAGGTGAGTGAAAGAAACACACCTACCATTAAGTGAAGGATTTCCTTATAATCAAACTAAGCGGTTATTGCATTTTAAATCAGTGTATAAACCTAACCGAAATGATTATCTTTGTTGAACTTCTCGGCAATGATCCGGACATACTTAACACTTTATTACGTCAATTATTTATTTTTGTGTTCAGAGTTACAATAATATTAGGTTATGACTTTTCTTCCACTGAGAAATACAGATTGTTCACCCACAGAGATGTAATAACGGGTAATAACAGAGTAATAACACCGGCTGCCTGCTGACTAACAGCTTTATAAACCACCACCATTCTGCAGCTTATCTGTTTATGTACTAGTAAAAGCAAAATAACACAAATCATTACTACAGTAAATACTCTGAGCAGATAAAATTCACAGTTTGAAAAGCCTCTTTCCAAAAAGCTTTAAAAAAATTGCAAACAGCTATCGGAGATAGATAAACCATTGAAATAGACAGCTTTCTCTTAATTAGTCCTCTATAAGTTGCTGCCGGAGGGGACAATGGGTTTGCTGGATAGCCGTCAGTCCGTCATTCCGTCCTACATATTGTTTCCTTGGATATTTTAAGATTCCTCGAACAAAACTTTACCACAAGGCCCTGCTCATAGAAAGAAAGCCTGGGATTGTTACTAGGGTCATTTAGTCAAAGGACAAGGTCACTGTTACTATAAATAGATATTTTTTTTCGATCAATAACTTGAGTTTCCGTTCAGGGATTTTAAAGAAACTTCATCACAAGATGTGGCTCATGGGAAGAAAGCTTGGGATTGTTACTCGGGTCATTTGGTCAAAAGTCGAGGTCACTGTTTCTGTAAATGGAAAATTAGTTTTCCCCCAATATCTTTACTTTCCCTTGAGTTCTTTTTAATGAAACTTCATCACAAAAAGCTTGGGATTGTTATTCGGGTCATTTGGTCAAAGGTTGAGGTCACTGTTTCTATAAACGGAAAATTGGTTTGCCCTCAGTATCTTTACTTTCCCTTGAGTTTTTTTTAAACGAAACTTCATCACAAGAAGCTTGGGATTGTTATTTGGGTCAAAGGTCAAGGTAACTGTTATTATAAATAAAAAATAATTTCCAGTGAGTAACTTTAGTTTCTCTCGGGATTATAACGAAACTTCATCTCAAGGGACAGCATAAATTTTTATTCGGGTCAAATGATCATTTTGGATAGGTGGTTACACACACCGGATTGAGACTTATAATCCAGACAGCATAAACATGGATGTTTTCACACCTTAAATGTCACGCTTTTTTTCAAACCTAAGGCCACATAAAAAAATATGTGTGGTTCAGGTAACCCGACCGACCCTATTTTAAGGGGCCGACCCTAAAACTTTTTATGCAAAAATTAAAAAAAAAAATTGTTGATAATGCAAACAAATCGAACTCACGGTATCGTTACAATTTAACATATTAAATTCATTATCAGAATTGAATTCATTACTGAGAAAAAAAGAGGAAAAAAACCTACATACCATGCCTAC
This sequence comes from Cyrtodaria siliqua, assembly GCA_037043455.1. Classification (NCBI taxonomy): domain Eukaryota; kingdom Metazoa; phylum Mollusca; class Bivalvia; order Adapedonta; family Hiatellidae; genus Cyrtodaria; species Cyrtodaria siliqua. The sequence goes on from JAWPHD010016791.1 coordinate 24,550, forward strand.
CCTATTTTTTTTGCCAGTGTTACCTGAACCACACATATTATTTTGTTTGGCCTAATATTCTGTGTTCTCTGTTACAGCACATCCACCCAGATTAAATGGTCACACAAAAATTGATCCTCGTCTACGAAGGGTTCATGGGCATTCATACGAATCATCAACGATGCTCAGCAGTGATCTGGAGACAACGAGTTTCTTTGATTCGGAAGATGACACAATGAGCAGGTAAGGAAAATATGGTTTATCAATGTAAATAAAGAAATGATGTATTATCCCTCCTCTACATTAAAGATGTCCCAAACACAACAACCATCACCCCGGCCCACCTCCAATCTAATGTAATGCAGACAAACCTGAAAAAGATAAATAATTTAAATGGTAGCCTGTAAATGAGGTCTAGGTTCCAGACTACTGAACTAGTAAGTTTTTCAAACATATCTTATAAAGACCCAACCAACTCTTTACACTATCTAAATAAATGACGATACAAAACAAAATATGTTTGAGATTTCTCTATAAAAGGTGCAGGAAATATTCTTCTCAGCTGATTGTACATTTTGCTGCAGACCTTCACCTTTAATAGGTCCTGTTTGTGAAGTACATTTGACCCTACTTTTTCTCCAAGTGTGCCCTATTGCCTAATTGATGCAAGTTCCCTCAAAAGGGGACAGTGCAGGTTTCTAATTTATTCAAATTTCAGCCCCCCTTCCCCCCTATTTTTACTTTTGGAAATGAATAGTTGTAAATGTGCTCATGTGCTGCTTTCATGTTTTAAAGTTGTCTTGTAATCCAAGAAAATATATTTTTTAAAAATTCCTTTGTTAACAAATGGTGAATATTTCTTAATGTTTCTTGCTCAAAAGCATTGTATAAAGACACCAGAGCTACTGTGATCTTGTTCTTCATGATGAGAAACACAGATGTTCAAACTGTTTTGTTTAAAATGCATCAGTTGTCAAAAAAAAACTGATGGTATCTTGAAACCAATATTGAAAGTGTAACTTGCAAGGAATAAGCTGTCTTTACGTATCAGTAGTAAGTTCCAACCTTGTAAATGATACAGTTCTTTGCTGGATATTGCACAATAAAAGGAAATAAATAGGCTTGAAGTTGTCGAGAGGTATCAATTTTAAAGCTAACATTTTAGCATTTATTGTTTCAGATCATGATCAGGGGTCATTCTGTCATTCACCCTTTGTTCTAAACACAAATGGCGATTAAAAGCACTAACTCGCCAAAGAACGGCAACATTACACTACAAAATCGTTTATCCAAACCCTATCCAGGTGTTCAGGTCATACAATAATGTATATGTGCCAATTAAAAATATAGGTTTATTCACTGGTACTTAAAACACCCATGATTGAATATGCGTAAAATGAATTATGAGTTTCTAACAATTCAACATTCCAGTTTAGGTTTTGGCTCGGCTGGTTAATGCCATCTATAGAGTTTGAATTTCAAATGTACGTATAATGGTTCCTAGTTTAGCATATACACACATTAATTATGAATCTGAAACACACTGTGACATTGGAATAATGCTTCCAGATCGTCTCCAGTCCCTTTTAAAAAAAACACAACTTGTGAAAGTCATTTTCACCAGATTATATGTTTTTTTCAATTTCGTGAATGTATCCCAAATATGACCTGGATACCCGACTGGGTTTGTATATATAAACACATTTTGATTGCATGTTAAACTTGTAGTTCAGGTGTTACAATTTATTATAACTGTGAACATTTACGCTGAATGGCTTCCTTTTTTTGTCAGCAGTTTTTAGGTCTACTAATCAGAGATCAGCAGAGCTTATGCCGTGGTGCGGCGTCCGTCCGTCCGTCTGTCCGTCCGTAAACTTTTATTTGTAGCCACTACTCCTCTAAAACTACTGGATTGATATACAGAAATGTTGCCCATGAAGTCTAGTTGATCCTAGCAAAAATTCATGTTGATGTGAAATCCAAGATGGCCACCAAAGCTAAAAATAGATTTTTAAAATGCAAGTTTGTAGAGACTACTTCTTGAAAACTATAAGTGATATTGATATGGGACTTTTTCTAAAATGATCAGCATGACATGATGTTTGTCCTCTAAAACTACTGGATTGATATACAGAAATGTTGCCCATGAAGTCTAGTTGATCCTAGCAAAAATTCATGTTGATGTGAAATCCAAGATGGCCACTACTCCTCTGAAACTACTTGGCGGATTTTCATGAAACTTTACAGGAATGTTGCTCTTGATGTCTAATTGATCCTAGCAAAATTTCATATCGGCCAGAAACTCAAGATGGCCACCACAGCTAAAAATAGATTTTTTAAAAAAGAAGTTTGTAGCGACTACTTCTTGAAAACTATAAGTGATATTGAGATGGGACTTTTTCTAAAATGATCAGCATGACATGATGTTGATCCCAGTCGAACATTATTTTGATTCCACCTAAAACATGGCTGCCAGTGGCCATCTTTGTTTACATAGAGTTATATAGTAAAAACTTGTAGCGACTCCTCCTCTGAAACTACTTGACGGATGATCATGAAACTTCACAGGAATGTTGCTCTTGATGTCTAGTTGATCCTAGAAAAATTTCAGGCTGGCCGGAAGTTCAAAATGGCCACCACGGCTAAAAATAGATCTAAAATAAATAAATTTTAAGTTTGTAGCGAATACTTATTGAAAACTATAAGTGATATTGATATGGGACTTTTTCTAAAATGATCAGCATGACATGATGGTTATCCGAGTCGAACAATATTTTGAATCGACGTTAAACATGGCTGCCAGTGGCCATCTTTGTTTACATAGAGTTATATAATGAAAACTTGTAGCGATTACTCCTCTGAAACTACTTGACGGATTTTCATGAAACCACATGAATGTTGCTCTTGATGTCTTATTGATCCTAGCAAAATTTCAGGTCGGTCGGAAATTCAAGATGGCCACCATGGCTAAAAATAGATTTTCAAAATAGAAGTTTGTAGCGACTACTTCTTGAAAACTATAAGTGATATTGATATGGGACTTTTTCTAAAATGATCAGCATGACATTATGTTGGTCCTTGTCAAAAATCGTTTTGATTCGATGTTAAACATGGCTGTCAGCGGCCATCTTTGTTTACATAGAGTTATATAATGAAAACTTGTAGCGACTACTCCTCTGAAACTACGTGACGGATTTTCATGAAACTTCACAGGAATGTTGCTCTTGATGTCTAATGGATCCTAGCAAAATTTCAGGTCGGCCGGAAATTCAAAATGGCCACCATGGCTAAAAATAAATTTTCAGAAAACAAGTTTGTAGCGACTACTTCCTGAAATCAGAATCAATCAGTAGAGCTTCAAGGTCATTGACCTCTTGTTTCCAGAAATAATAATTGGTGTATACTATCTCACTTATATGTGAATCAGAAAATTAGACATGTTAGAAAACATTGATAAACGTTCAACTGGTGATAAAGCATTCATAGAACACAGTCAGTCAAAAACATGTATTTAAAACAAACAACATTTAGGAGTTAAAGCAGACTGCTCAAGCAATACGGTAAGCATGTGATGATGATGATGATCATCATCATCATCGTCTGACATCATTTTTGGAAAGCAATAATCCATGGAACTTTATGTTCCTAAAAATAATTGCAGTAAGATCTGGAAAAGACATTGCATATAAAAACAAGACCTCTGTCTGAGGGTCTCGCCCACCATGGCGAACGGCATACAAAATATTTTATTAGAAAATTTGTGCTTAAATGATGTCCACCAAAGACAACACTTCATATGACCAAGTATCAAACAAATAAAAGTGAGGTAATCATAAGAAGTTGTTACTGATGTAAAGTAGTTTAATCAGGGTGTAGTTTTGGGAAAATAATGCAAAATATGACCTTGACCTTGGTATTTTTTGTCGTTCAGTGATGTCCACCAATGCCAAAAATACATAATTTTGACCAAGTATAGAAGACATAAAGTGAGGCAGTCACATAAAGTTAACTCAGTTAAGTTACTTGACCAAGGTTAAGTTAACCAACTAAGATTAAGTTGGGGGAAATAATGCAAAATATGACCTTGACCTTGGTATTTTTTGTCATCCAGCAATGTCCACCAATTGATGCCATCAATATATATGACCAATTATCATAGACATAAAGTGAAACAGTCACATAAAGTTAACTGAGATTAAGTTACCTAACCAAGGTTAAGTTTGTGGAAAATATGACCTTGATGTTGGTAATGTTTGTCGTTCAGTGATGTCCACCTATGCCAACAATACATATGACAAAGTATTAAACAAAGAAAATACAGTTAACTGAGGTTAACTTACCTAATCAAGGTTAAGTATCTAATGGGAAAATAATACAAAATATGACCTTGACCTTGGTAATTTTGGCATTATGTGATATCCGAAGACCCAACAAAGCATCTGACAAAGTTCCAGAAAAATTTGAGCAGCAGTTGTTGGGATATAGTTCATTTAAAATGTGGCCGCCGGTAAAGTGACTGCTATGTCTAGCTACCCACTATCGTGAGCAAGACAAAAAGGCATGGTCCAAGTTTGAATTGTAGATTTCCATTTTGACATGAAACAGTATTCATACATGACTTCTCCTTGCAGGTTCTCAACAGTCACAGACACAACAACTAGGTCCTCCGCCAAATATGGCCGACATCGGAAACGTCGGCGAAAGCATCGCTTGCCTCCAATTAGTCGCGTAAGTGTATGGATGACAAATGTAGCATGTTTATTTGTTAGGGTGCAGCAAAGTGTCTCTTGCTCGCAGTAAATCTTTACAGCGCCTCCGTGGCCGAATGGTTAACGATGTTACGTTGTAAACTTTCGCCTCTCACCGCTGCGGGTTCGAATCCCTCTGGGAGCTCGACTTGTACGTGAGGAAGTGTCGATTCTTACGAATGGTAGGAGGTGTTCAGTACTGGTTCTACCCAGGAAAAGTGGGTGGTCTGCCTCCACCACAAAAATTGACCGTCATATATATAACCTTGTGTTAAAAATGACGTAAAACACCATACAAACAAACATCTCTTAAAAGAGAAAGAAAACATAATCTTCTGACCTGCTCTTATAATAATGGTTATATATCAGCTCTCTGCTATAGAGAAGTGATTTACATGCTTTTATAACCACGAAGCGAGGCATATATTAATCGCACCGTCCGTCAGTTTGTCTATTCATCCTTTCGTCTAATACAATTCTGTCTTATGAAACAATCATGTCTCAGCAATAACTTTGAAAGAACTGAAGGGATTCATGAAACTTCACACAAATGTTAACCACAATGAGAAGGTGTGTCGTGTGCAAGTATCGGGTCCGCACCTCAAAGTTCAAGGTCACACTTGGAGGTCAAAGGTCAAATGAGGCAACGTTTTTGGGGGGCATTTGTCGCTTATTGGTGACATTTCTTGTTATAGCTGTAGAGATTGTCATTTACAAACAAATTGAATCATCATCTCTGAAATACTCCCTAGTTTCCACCTTTTCAGCAACTCTTCACTCTTTTCCAAATAAATGTATTAGACACTTTATTTTCCAAAATGCTCACAGTTCCCCAACTACATTGTAATTGTCTTTGTTCTCCCATTTCTAGTCATGTGAGATAGGGTGTCCTCCCATGGAAGATAACTCTTTCTCCCATTTCTAGTCGTGTGAGATTGGGTTTCCTCCCAAAGAAGATTATAAGAATCTTTCATGGGTATCCGGTGAAGATAGGGTAAGTGTTTTTATCGAAACCGAGGCTCTGCCGAGGTTCCGATTAAAACACTTATACCGAGGGTTGGAATTCGCTATCTGAACTGAATATCCATGATAGATTCTTTTTCTTGCATATCAGGGAAGACGCCAGCTACTAACGTTTTGCATGTTTTCCTGCATACCGGATGTTGGCGCTCGTGAATTTTATCTCGACCCTAGGGTGAGATGGAAATATCTAGCCTCGGTAAAATGACGGATATCCTTGTCCGGTATGCAAGAAAACTCTTTCTCCCATTTCTAGTCCTGTGAGAAAGATTTTTTCCTCATGTGAGATTATAAGAGTCTTCCATGGGTATCCGGTGAAGATAGGGAATTCCAACCCGTGGTATAAATGTTTTTATGGGAACCGAGGCTCTGCTTAAAACACTTACACCTAGGGTTGAAATTCCCTATCTGAACCGAATACCCATGATAGATTCTTTTTCTTGCATATCAGAGACATGTTGTACGTTGACGCTCCTAATGTTTTGCATGTTTTCCTGCATACCGGATGTTGGTGCGCACGTGACTTTTATCTCGACCCTATGGTGAGATGGAAATATCTAGCGCCTGTAAAATGAAGGATTTTCTTGTCCGGTATGCAAAATTTCTCCATCTCACATGACATGTGACTCTTACATGAAATGTCATGACCTCACGTTGGGGACATCGCCTTATGCCTGTACTTAGCGCATAATGGGGGAAAAATGATCCATCATGAGTTTATCCATGTGAGATAGGGAAATCTCACTCTTGGGATCAGAATTGCACCCAGATTCTTTGCAGAGCCTCGTCCCTGGTTCCAATTCTGACCCTCAGGTGAAGATTTCCCCATCTCACGTGGATACTCATGATGGATTCTGATATTCCTCCAAAAAAGGAAGAAATGTGTTGCATCTATTGGTGTGTAAGTGCAGATACGGGACGTGAAGAGTCGAGAGTTGATTGTTGGACTTCTTTAAATGGATGTTTTAATGCTTCCCGAATTTAACTGTCAATAAAATGCCATTCGCCAATGTATAGAAGTTTTATTCATTTTGTGAGCGACAGGAAACCCTTGATGTTAACTAATCCACTATTTTATGTCTTTGCAGGCTTCATCATTTTCTAGTATTACAGATTCCACAATGTCTCTCAATATTATAACCGTCACATTAAATATGGGTAAGTGGCTTTATGATTATACTTTGAATTACTAAGAATGACACTCCCTCTGTTACTTTGGAGTATGCATGTGCATAGTTCTTGGTGCATTTGATTCTAATTAGAGCACCTTGGTTTTAAGTGTTACGGTTGGAAGTCCCAATTTCACAGATGTTTCAGTTGGTGATTAAACTTACAACCACTGGATCACTGAGCTGTTAAACCACTGAACTATGGCAGCCACCCCTTACCAAACTAGTGTGCCAACGTCTTTAATACCAGTTTTTAGCTCTACTGGCCGAAGGCCAGCAGAGCTTATGGGATGGAGAGTTGTCCGTCGTCCGTCGTCCGTCCGTCTGTCCGTCCGTCGTCCGTCCGTCGTCCGTCTGTTATCTTTTGCCTTGTGAACACTCTAGGGCCTTCATTATTAATCGAATCTTTACGAAACTTTTACAGTGTCTTTATATCAATGAAAGCTCGGACAAGTTCGAAAACCAGCCGGATTGGATAAATTTCACCGGAGTTACGGCCCTTGTTTTGCTGAAAAATGCCATATTAAGCCTTGTGAACACTCTAGCACCTTCATTTACTATTTGATCTTTAACAAACTGGCACAGATTGTTAATATCAATGAAAGCTCGGACAAGTTCGAAAACCAGCCAAATCGGATCAGTAACACCAGAGTTATGGCCCTTGTTTTTTCTGAAAATTGCCATTTTTAGTCTTGTGAACGCTCTAACACCTTCATTTATTATATGATCATTACCAAACTTTCACAGATTGTTAATACCAATGATAACTTGGACAAGTTCGAATATCAGCTAAATTGGGTCAGTAACAACAGAGTTATGGCCCTTGTTTTTTCCTGAAAAATGCCATTTTCTGCCTTGTGAACACTCTAGCACATTCATTTATTATTTGATCTCTACCAAACTTGCATAGATTGTTAATATCAATGAAAGCTCAAACAAGTTCGAAAATCAGCTAAATCGGATCAGTAATACGGGAGTTGTGGCCCTTGTTTTTTCTGAAAAATGCTATTTTCTGCCTTGTGAACACTCTGGGGCCTTCAATATTAATCAGACCTTTACTTAACTTTGCCAGTGTCTTTATATCAATGAAAGCTCGGACAAGTTCGAAAACTGGCAAGATCGAAATAATATCACCGGAGTTATGGCCCTTGTTTTGCTGAAAAATGCCATATTAAGCCTTGTGAACACTCAAGCACCTTCATTTATTATTTGATCTTTACCAAACTTGCAAAGATTGTTAATATCAATGAAAGCTCAGACAAGTTCGAAAACCAGCTAGATCGGACCATTAACAGCAGAGTTATGGCCCTTGATTTAGTTAAAAATGCTATATTTTGCCTCGTTAAGACGATAGGGCCTTTTTCTTTCATTCGATCTTTACCAAACTTTACCAGATTGTTTATATAAATGAAAGCTCAGACATTTCGAAGATCAGCCAGATCGGACCAGTAACAGCGGAGTTATGGCCTTGATTTAGTTAAAAATACTATATTTTGCCTCGTTAATTCGATAGGGCCTTCATCTTTCACCTGATCTTTACAAAACTTTACCTGATTGTTTAAATCAATGACAGCTCAGACAATTTCGAAAAACAGACAGATCGGACCAGTAACAGATGAGTTATGGCCCTTGTTTTAGTTAAAAATGCTATATTTTGCCTCGTTAATTCGATAGGGCCTTCATCTTTCATCTGATCTTTACAAAACTTTACCTGATTGTTCATATCAATGACAGCTCAAACAATTGTGAAAACCAGCCAGATCGGACCAGTAATAGATGAGTTATGGCCCTTGATTTAGTTAAAAATGCTATATTTTGCCTCGTTAAGACGATAGGGCCTTCATTTTTCATGCAATCTTTATGAAACTTTACTAGATTGTTAATATCAATGACAGCTCGGTCAAGTTCGAAAACCAGCCAGATCGGACATGTAACAGTGGAGTTATGGCCCTTGATTTAGTTAAAAATCCTATATTTTGCCTCGTTAAGACCTTCATCTTTCATCCGATCTTTAAGAAACTTTACCAGATTGTTAATATCAATGAAAGCTTGGACAAGTTCGAAAAACATCCAGATTGGACCATTTACATCGGAGTCATGGCCCTTGATTTTCTGAAATATGCTATATCTTGGCCTCATTAAGACAAAAGGGCCTTCATTTGGCCGGATTTCATTGAAACTTTGCAGGGATGATCAGTACCAAGCCTAGTTGTACATAGTCACCGTGTTCCAGTTGAATGATTTTGGCAGAGTTATAGCCCTTTAAAGGTTTTAATACACAAACTTTGTTCCGACTAGTTCTCTTGAACCTCTTGCCGGGTTAAACGAAACTTTTTAGGGATGATCAATTCTATGTCTAGTTGTGCAACTCATCGCCGTGTTCCGGTTGAATGATTTTGAATGAGTTATGTCCCTTTAAAGGTTTTAATACACAAACTTTGTTCTGATCTACTTCTCCTGAATCCCTCGCCAGATTTCAATGAAACTTTGCAGGGATGATCAGCACCAAGCCTAGTTGTGCATGTCATCGCCATATTTCGGTTGAATGATTTTTGGCAGAGTTGTGACCCTTTAAATGTTTTAATACACAAACTTTGTCCAGATTAGTCTCTTCTGAACTCTTTGCCAGATTTCAGCGAATCTTGGCGAGGATGATCAGTTCTAAGCCTCGTTGCATCTGTCATTGCCATGTTCTGGTTGAATGATTTTTGAAAGACTTAAGGCCCCTTATACATAAACTTTATCTTGAGCCAGTAGAGCGTCCACAGGCCCTCTTGGGCCTCTTGTTTTATGGGATGATGTTTGTGTCGTCCGTCGTCCTTTAACATTTGCCTCATTAAGATGATAGGCCTTCGTTTTTCATCCGGTCTTTACTAAACTTTACCAGATTGTTGATATCAATGACAGCTCTGACAAGTTCGAAAACCAGCCAGATCGGACCAGTAACACATAAGTTATGGCCCTTGAATTAGTTGAAAATGCTGTATTTGCCTTGTTAAAAAGATAGAGCCTTCATGTTCCATCAGATCTTAACCAAACTTTACCAGATTGTTAATATCAATGAAAGCTCAGACAAGTCCGATCAAACCAGTAACACCAGAGTTATGTCCCTTTTTCAATATTGGGTAATGTACACTGGAAATCCTAGGGGTCGTGGGTTCGAATCTCACCGGAGGCATTTTTAGCTCGACTGATCAGAGATCAGCAGAGCTTATGCCGTGGTGCGGCGTCCGTCCGTCTGTCCGTAAACTTTTTTTTGTAGCGACTACTCCTCTGAAACTACTGAATGGATTTTCATGAAACTTTACAGAAATGTTGCCCATGAAGTCTAGTTGATCCTAGCAAAAATTCATGTTGATGTGAAATCCAAGATGGCCGCCAGATCTAAAAATAGGTTTTTAAAAAACAAGTTTGAAGCGACTATTTCTTGAGAACTATAAGTGATATTGATAACGGACTTTTTCTAAAATGATCAGCATGACATGATGTTGGTCCTTGTAGAAAATCGGTTTGATTCGACATTAAACATGGCTGCCAGCGGCCATCTTTGTTTACATAGAGTTATATAGTAAAAACTTGTAGCGACTACTCCTTTGAAACTACTTGGCGGATTTTCATGGAACTTTACAGGATCGGCCAGAAATTCAAGATGGCCGCCACAGCTAAAAATAGATTTTTAAAAAAGAAGTTGTAGCGACTATGTCTTGAAAACTATAAGTGATATTGATATGGGACTTTTGTAAAATGATCAGCATGACATGATGGTTATCAGAGTCAAACATTATTTTGATTCATTTTAAACATGGCTGCCAGTGGCCATCTTTTTTTACATAGAGTTATATGATGAAAACTTGTAGCGACTACTCCTCTGAAACTACTTGACGGATGTTCATGAAACTTCACAGGAATGTTGCTCTTGATGTCTTAATTGATCCTAGAAATATTTCAGGTCGGCCGGAAATTCAAGATGGCTGCCATGGCTAAAAATATATTTTCAAAATACAAGTTTGTAGCGACTACTTCTTGAAAACTATAAGTGATATTGATATGGGACTTTTTCTATAATGATCAGCATGACATGATGTTAGTCCTTGTCAAAAATCTTTTTGATTCGATGTTAAACATGGCTGTCAACGGCCATCTTTGTTTACATAGAGTTATATAATGAAAACTTGTAGCGACTACTCCTCTGAAACTACTTTACGGATTTTCATGAAACTTCACAGGAATGTTGCTCTTGATGTCTAATTGATCCTAGCAAAATTTCAGGTCGGCCTGAAATTCAAGATGGCCGCCATGGCTAAAAATAAATTTTCAAAAAACAAATCTTCCTGAAATCAAAATCAATCAGTAGAGCTTCAAGGTCATTGACCTCTTGTTTTTTTATGCCCCGCCACGAAAGTGGTGCGGGCATATAGTGTTACCCTTGTCCGTCCGTCCGTCCTTTTAAATTTTAACTGTACGACTTAAAATAAAAAAAATATTGCAAAATAAAAATAGTCTAGTTAGAAGAGTTGCTCAGTATATATATAACTGATATAATGTTGTTACTATTTCAGATACAGTCACTATGTATATATAACTGATATAATGTTGTTACTATTTCAGATACAGTCAACTTCTTGGGAATCAGTATTGTAGGCCAAAGTAACAAAGGTGGAGATGGGGGCATCTACGTGGGCTCCATCATGAAGGGGTAAGTTTTGTTGTTGACACGTGGAGATGGGGGCATCCACGTGGGCTCCATCATGAAGGGTAAGTTTTATTGTTGACACGAGATGGGGGCGGCTACGTGGGCTCCATCGTGAAAGGGTAAGTTTTATTGTTGACACGTGTGGAGATGGGGGCATCTACGTGGGCTTCATCATGAAGGGGTAAGTTTTATTGTTGACACGTATGGAGATGGAGTCATCTACGTGGGCTCCATCATGAAGGGGTAAGTTTTATTGTTGACGTGTGGAGATGGGGTCGTCTGCATGGGCTCTATCATGAAAGGATAAGTTTTATTGTTGACACGTGTGGAGGTGGGTGTGTCTACCTGGGCTCCATCATGAAGGGTTAAGTTTTATTGTTGACGCGTGTGGAGATGGGTGTGTCTACGTGGGCTCCATCATGAAGGGATAAGTTTTATTGTTGACACGTGTGGAGATGGGTATGTCTACGTGGGCTCCATCATGAAGGGGTAAGTTTTATTGTTGACACGTGTGGAGATGGGGGGCATCTACATGGGCTCCATCTTGAAGGGTAAGTTTTCTTTTTAACACGTGTGGAGATAGGGCATCTACGTGGGCTCCCATCATGCAGGGGTAAGTTTTATTGTTGACAGGTGTGGAGATGGGAGCATCTACGTGGGCTCCATCATGAAGGGGTAAGTTTTATTGTTGACACGTGTGGAGATGGGGGCGTCTACGTGAGCTCCATCATGAAGGGGTAAGTTTTATTGTTGACACGTGTGGAGATGGGGGTGTCTACCTGGGCACCATCATGAAGGGGTAAGTTTTATAGTTGTCACGTGATTCAAATTGAGTACTTGAATTCACCAACAGTTCTTGAGAATATTCTTAGACTTAAGTCCAAGTATGCAAATTAGTAATCACAAATATTTCTATAAGTTTAAAGGATAAAAGTTCTTAAAAGCGGCTATGTATAAATATGATACATACTAATAAATATCAACTTCTTATGATTGTTTTGTCTTTGAAGGTCATGGGAATATTCGTGTACGATATTGGAGTCCTTGAGCTCAAGCCTAAGATATTCTTGAGAGTGGTTAATGAATTCAAGGCATGATTTCTGTCTGCAAGTGTAAAATATAAAATTAGAAAGAAAAAAAAATGCAAAAATATGTCCGACCAAAGAAAGTAATTCAACAATATATATTTGTGCAAAAAAATACCAGATTGGAAAAAAAACAAAGGTTTTAAAAACAGAATTACTAAAGATTAACTAGAGAAGGCTGAATAAAAAACAAGGCTAATACCCCCATATATTTGACAGGTTTATGAAACCCATAAAGTCTATAGCATTTATAAATAATGTTACACTTTAGGTCGTCTTGTAGATATCTATACGACCCATCGTATTCACGTTGTGTGAGGTTTACACATGAAACTTGAAAATGATCTCATAGATTGAACCTTTAATGACACTTTCTGAAAATTTTATTAAAATCAGTGAAGATATATTTTATTCTATGATGACTGTTTGTTTGGGACATATTCATATACACTGCCTTAAAAAGCGGCAGAAAAGTTTAATGAATTTGCGTAGGTCTTAATGTTGGATTCATAAAAAAATGCATTTAGTCATTTATTCAAACTTTTGTTGTAACTGGAAGTATGTGTAAATATTACGTAAACAATGTTTTCAATACAAAACATCGATGTAATCCAAGGCAAGAAATGTCGTTTTCTTGGAAATATAAAAGTCCTGAAAATATCAAATTTCAATAAAAATAATAGTCAAAATCAGTTTGAAGATATGACGGAAAATGGTTTTAAATATATGGGTAACGAATTGAAGGGATACTTAATATAAAATCAACAAGTTTAGTTACACCGCTCCAAAAATATTAAAGCCTGAAGTTGCTCTTCGCTTTTTTAGCAAAGTTTAAGCAAAGTTTTTGTCGCACTGACAACATTTAAGGAGCAATAAACCCAAACATAAACACATTACAAATAAAAACTACTACCATTTTCATTTGTGGTTTATGCACAAAAAGTCCATATTGGCCGTCGCAGTCAGATTTTTAGTAAAAATAGTTTTTTTTCCATTTTTGGCGTGTTCAGTAACATTTACATGTCTTCAAAAAATGCCCTCATGGAAGTATCTGAAACTTAATAAATTAATGGGGGAAAGTTCGTTTTAACATAATCCGTATCAATAACTACAATAATGCACCATAATTAAATTTTAGGACCATAGTTGCATTATATAATGAACGCCCCCCATACTCAGTGAATTTGTACAGAAGTCTGTATAAATATGTTATTTTTGAACAATACATCTTAACTATGTGTACTTACAGAGGTGCTGTTGCCCAAGATGGCCGTATAGAGCCGGGTGACATGATCCTGGAGGTTAATGGAGTCAGTTTTGAGAACATGAGTAACGACGACGCGGTGCGGGCCTTGAGAGAAGCTGTGCAGAAACCTGGGTAAGCAATCAAAGACTGAACTTGCATCCCTTCTAATCCCTGTATAAGTATATATAGATAAAGGGGTTGAGGGATTTTCTCTTGTGCACATCTTGTATGACAAAGATGAAGTTGAGTTAAAATGAATTATTACCAAAAACCACTCCTAAAAATAATTAAATATTCAGTGAAACTAAAATGTCAGTATTTGTTATTTACTTAAAAAGGTTAATGCACTGGTATATTTTACAAGCAGGAGGAGTATTTCATAAGGGCTATTCCATTTAAACATACATGAGACCAAGGGAAGGCACTTTTGAATAGAACCAAATTCCAGAAAATAGGGTTCACCCATAGATGTTTATTAAATTGCCTTCCTGGGGTCCCTGGTATGTTTTAATGGAATAGCCCTAATATTGCATTCCCCTATCGGAAGAAGAACGGTTGTATACAGAAAAATATCAAGTGGCCAAGTAGTTATATGACTATTAACAACTGAAATCGACTCATTTACCTTCAAACAGGAGCATATCTACACCAACAACAAATACACAATCTTTTAATTTTGTTTGCTTCTGATAATATTGTTATATCCTACAAGTATCAGGTACTGAGGACTTTACCATGCTTGTTTATTTTCAGGCCTATAACTCTGGTCGTGGCCAAGTGCTGGGACCCAAACCCCAAGGGTTACTTCACAGTGCCGCGCCAGGAGCCCGTGCGTCCGATCGACCCATCAGCCTGGGTGGCTCACACAACAGCTTTAAAACAAGAATATCTGAACAGAGGTGTCCCTAGTCCTTCATTAAGTAATATGACATCTACCAGTTCCTCTATATCAAGTTCCATCCCAGAGTCAGAACGTAAGTGCAATATGACATCCACCAGTTCTTCTATAACAAGTTCCATCCCAGAGTCAGAACGTAAGTGCAATATGACATCTACCAGTTCTTCTATAACAAGTTCCATCCCAGAGTCAGAACGTAAGTGCAATATGACATCCACCAGTTCTTCTATAACAAGTTCCATCCCAGAGTCAGAACGTAAGTGCAATATGACATCCACCAGTTCTTCTATAACAAGTTCCATCACAGAGTCAGAACGTAAGTGCAATATGACATCCACCAGTTCTTCTATAACAAGTTCCATCACAGAGTCAGAACGTAAGTGCAATATGACATCCACCAGTTCTTCTATAACAAGTTCCATCCCAGAGTCAGAACGTAAGTGCAATATGACATCCACCAGTTCTTCTATAACAAGTTCCATCCCAGTCAGAACGTAAGTGCAATATGACATCCACCAGTTCTTCTATAACAAGTTCCATCCCAGAGTCAGAACGTAAGTGCAATACGACATCAGCCAGTTCCTCTATAACAAGTTCCATCCCAGAGTCAGAACGTAAGTGCAATACGACATCAGCCAGTTCTTCTATAACAAGTTCCATCCCAGAGTCAGAACGTAAGTGCAATATGACATCCACCAGTTCCTCTATAACAAGTTCCATCCCAGAGTCAGAACGTAAGTGCAATATGACATCCACCAGTTCTTCTATAACAAGTTCCATCCCAGAGTCAGAACGTAAGTGCAATATGACATCCACCAGTTCTTCTATAACAAGTTCCATCCCAGTCAGAACGTAAGTGCAATATGACATCCACCAGTTCTTCTATAACAAGTTCCATCCCAGAGTCAGAACGTAAGTGCAATATGACATCCACCAGTTCCTCTATAACAAGTTCCATCCCAGAGTCAGAACGTAAGTGCAATATGACATCCACCAGTTCTTCTATAACAAGTTCCATCCCAGAGTCAGAACGTAAGTGCAATATGACATCTACCAGTTCTTCTATAACAAGTTCCATCCCAGAGTCAGAACGTAAGTGCAATATGACATCAGCCAGTTCTTCTATAACAACTTCCATCACAGAGTCAGAACGTAAGTGCAATATGACATCTACCAGTTCTTCTATAACAAGTTCCATCCAAGAGTCAGAACGTAAGTGCAATACGACATCAGCCAGTTCTTCTATAACAAGTTCCATCCCAGTCAGAACGTAAGTGCAATATGACATCCACCAGTTCTTCTATAACAAGTTCCATCCCAGAGTCAGAACGTAAGTGCAATATGACATCTACCAGTTCTTCTATAACAAGTTCCATCCCAGAGTCAGAACATAAGTGCAATATGACATCAGCCAGTTCTTCTATAACAAGTTCCATCCCAGAGTCAGAACGTAAGTGCAATATGACATCCACCAGTTCTTCTATAACAAGTTCCATCCCAGTCAGAACGTAAGTGCAATATGACATCTACCAGTTCTTCTATAACAAGTTCCATCCCAGAGTCAGAACGTAAGTGCAATATGACATCCACCAGTTCTTCTATAACAAGTTCCATCCCAGTCAGAACGTAAGTGCAATATGACATCCACCAGTTCTTCTATAACAAGTTCCATCCCAGTCAGAACGTAAGTGCAATATGACATCCACCAGTTCTTCTATAACAAGTTCCATCCCAGAGTCAGAACGTAAGTGCAATATGACATCCACCAGTTCTTCTATAACAAGTTCCATCACAGAGTCAGAACGTAAGTGCAATATGACATCCACCAGTTCTTCTGTATCAAGTTCCATCACAGAGTCAGAACGTAAGTGCAATATGACATCCACCAGTTCTTCTATAACAAGTTCCATCCCAGAGTCAGAACGTAAGTGCAATATGACATCCACCAGTTCTTCTATAACAAGTTCCATCCCAGAGTCAGAACGTAAGTGCAATATGACATCCACCAGTTCTTCTATAACAAGTTCCATCCCAGAGTCAGAACGTAAGTGCAATATGACATCCACCAGTTCTTCTATAACAAGTTCCATCCCAGAGTCAGAACGTAAGTGCAATATGACATCCACCAGTTCTTCTATAACAAGTTCCATCCCAGAGTCAGAACGTAAGTGCAATATGACATCAACCAGTTCTTCTATATCAAGAGTCAGAACAGAAGTGCAGTTATGCGCAGTCATTTATTCTGGTTTAAATTTACAAGATTGATAATTGTTTTTTTATGCATCCGCAACAAAAGTAACTATATAATATTGTTTATTTGAAACGCGTGTTTCTAAACTCTGTCTAATAGGATAATGTTTTGTAATAATTATACCTCACTGTACATGTGGCTATCTTCAATGCATGCAGCAAGTCGGAGGTACTGGTACACTACCTGACCATACCTCACTGCGCATGTGGCTATCTTCAATGCGTGCAGCATGTCGGAGGTACTGGTACGCTACCTGACCAAACCTCACTGCGCATGTGGCTATCTTCAATGCATGCAACATGTCGGAGGTACTGGTACGCTACCTGACCATACCTCACTGTACATGTGGCTATCTTCAATGCGTGCAGCATGTCGGAGGTACTGGTACGCTACCTGACCATACCTCACTGTACATGTGGCTATCTTCAATGCGTGCAGCATGTCGGAGGTACTGGTACGCTACCTGACCAAACCTCACTGTACATGTGGCTATCTTCAATGTGTGCAGCATGTCGGAGGTACTGGTACGCTACCTGACCATACCTCACTGTACAAGTGGCTGTCTTCAATGCATGCAACATGTCGGAGGTACTGGTACGCTACCTGACCATACCTCACTGTACATGTGGCTATCTTCAATGCGTGCAGCATGTCGGAGGTACTGGTACGCTACCTGACCATACCTCACTGTACAAGTGGCTGTCTTCAATGCATGCAACATGTCGGAGGTACTGGTACGCTACCTGACCATACCTCACTGTACATGTGGCTATCTTCAATGCGTGCAGCATGTCGGAGGTACTGGTACGCTACCTGACCAAACCTCACTGTACATGTGGCTATCTTCAATGCGTGCAGCATGTCGGAGGTACTGGTACGCTACCTGACCAAACCTCACTGTACATGTGGCTATCTTCAATGTGTGCAGCATGTCGGAGGTACTGGTACGCTACCTGACCATACCTCACTGTACAAGTGGCTATCTTCAATGTGTGCAGCATGTCGGAGGTACTGGTACGCTACCTGACCAAACCTCACTGTACATGTGGCTATCTTCAATGCGTGCAGCATGTCGGAGGTACTGATACGCTACCTGGCTTTATACCTCACTGCACATGTGGCTATCTTCAATGTGTGCAGCATGTCGGAGGTACTGGTATGCTACCTGGTTTCATACCTCACTGCACATGTGGCTATCTTCAATGCGTGCAGCATGTCGGAGGTACTGGTACGCTACCTGGTTTCATACCTCACTGCACATGTGGCTGTCTTTAACATGTCGGAGGTACTGGTACACTACCTGGTTTCAAACCTCACTGCACATGTGGCTATCTTCAATGCGTGCAGCATGTCGGAGGTACTGGTATGCTACCTGGTTTCACACCTCACTGCACATGTGGCTATCTTCAATGCGTGCAGCATGTCGGAGGTACTGGTACGCTACCTGGTTTCATACCTCACTGCACATGGCTATCTTCAATGCGTGCAGCATGTCGGAGGTACTGGTACACTACCTGACCATACCTCACTGCACATGTGGCTATCTTCAATGCGTGCAGCATGTCGGAGGTACTGGTACGCTACCTGGTTTCATACCTCACTGCACATGGCTATCTTCAATGCGTGCAGCATGTCGGAGGTACTGGTACACTACCTGACCATACCTCACTGCACATGTGGCTATCTTCAATGTGTGCAGCATGTCGGAGGTACTGGTACGCTACCTGACCATACCTCACTGTACATGTGGCTATCTTCAATGCGTGCAGCATGTCGGAGGTACTGGTACGCTACCTGACCATACCTCACTGTACATGTGGCTATCTTCAATGCGTGCAGCATGTCGGAGGTACTGGTACGCTACCTGACCATACCTCACTGTACATGTGGCTATCTTCAATGCGTGCAGCATGTCTGAGGTACTGGTACACTACCTGACCATACCTCACTGCACATGTGGCTGTCTTTAACATGTCGGAGGTGATAATTTTCACCACCCTATATTCTTTTACACACATGACCATTGTTTACAAAACATAAATGTAACACCTCGAAATTGCCTTAAAAAACGAAAGATGTTTCTAATGGCAAATTGAACACTCAAAAGGGGAATAGGTTTTCAACAAGTGATTTGTTGGAATTAAAAAAAATTGTTTTCTTCGTTAATTTACACCTATTCAGTTTAGTTTTATTTTGTACATGGAGATTTGACAAGTACACGTCACAATGAATACCAGAACATGTCATCATGGTTTACAGATTAATGGTAACTCTGGTATACACCCTTAGTCAAAACGATGTTAAGAGTTATTTCCCTTGTATTGTTACTACATGACCACTTCGGAAGATTGATTTTGCATAGTTTATATGTTGTGCAAAATGTGTAACTTTATTTGCTTCTTTTCCAGGTTTTGATGATCTTAATTTAACAATTAACACCGACATGGCAACTGTTGTCAAGGCCATGGCTTCACCAGATTCTGGCCTAGAAATCCGAGACAGGATGTGGTTAAAAATAACTATACCAAATGCATTTATAGGTAAGAGTTGGTCATGTTCTATTGAACTTAGGTAATTTATTTGTTTTAACCCTTAACCCGCTAAGCTCGACTATAATAGCCTTTTCGTCCATTGTAAATCCAGATCAGCCTGCGAGTAACTCGCAGGCTGATCAGGGTTTACAATGTCCGACTGCTGATCAGTTATTTTCCCCAAAACACCACTTTGTCACATAAATGGAATGGTCATAATTCAAAGAAAGAACAGTCCATTATATATATGTAGGGGGATAAGGGTTAAATGGCAATCTTGAAATTGTTATCGAGCATTAAAATTAGAGACGCGATTTATTACTTGTTATATGGGGCAATTTCCCAGAGAGAGAGCTACTATTATTATTGTCACATACATTCTCCTTACTCCAGCCTGCCTATAAATGGATTTGCACACGTCTGCCTAGATTACATAGACATAGTAAGGGAAAAGTGAGTTCACAGCACGTCGTCAGCTGCCAGGCAAACTTTCAAAACTCCAATTTCTACAGCTTTCCAGAAATTTGTCTCGTTTTTTTTTTTACCCCAATAATTGATGTGAAAAAGAGGATTTTCTCCAAATTAATCTTAAACCAATTAATTATCTATTGGTTACGGGGCAGAGAATAGGGCCACTGCCGATCCCATTGGAGGGAAAGGCAAAGGGGTAGAACCCCCCACCAAATTCATGTTCATTTTATCATTTTTTGTTCATGCTCATTAAAGGTCTTCATCATGACCCCTGCATTGTTTCAGGTGCCATCTCGCTCATATCACTAGAGCAGTGGCAGAAAAACTATAACGTCGCTCCAGCGTTAATGGAGTGTCAACAATAGAATTGGCAGCAACTCTGCAGTTCAGGGTGAGAAGGTTCTAGGCCCGTTCTCCATATTTTATCTCGATGTACATGGAGGATGAGCCTGGCATGTTCATTCCTTTTAGGCGCCATATAACCATTTCATGTGTTGGTGCGCCTTAAAACCACAAGTCAGTAAATGAGCTTTGTGATGAACACTTAATCAGTCATTGTTTCTGTGTGTTCTTAAATAGATTATAAAAAGAGATGAGCTATACATTTCTAATATCTTCTGATAGATCTCCTTATAATAACATGTTTATTTTGTTTTTTTAAATTACAGGATCTGATTTAGTCGAATGGTTGTTCACGCATGTGGAAGGCTTCGCTGACAGAAGAGACGCGAGGAAGTATGCATGTAATTTATTAAAGGCCGGATTTATTCGACACACCGTGAATAAAATCACGTTTTCTGAGCAGTGCTACTATGTGTTCGGTGACCTGAGTGGAGGTAAGTAGGGAGTGTTTGGATACAGGGTCCAGCTTTGATACTTGTGTAGCTTATATACAGGAGTCCAGCTTGGATACAGGGATGCATCTTGGATACAGGGGTCCAGCTTGGATACAGGGGTCTAGCTTAGATAAAGGGATGCAGCTTGGATACAGGGTTCCAGCTTAGATAAAGGGATGCAGCTTGGATACAGCGGTCGAGCTTGGATACAGGGATCCAGCTTAGATACAGGGGTCCAGCTTGGATACAGGGGTCCAGCTTGGCTACAGGGATCCAGCTTGGATACAGGGGTGCAGCTTGGATACAGGGGTGCAGCTTGGATAAAGGGGTCCAGCTTGGATACAGGGATCCAGCTTGGATACAGGGATCCAGCTTGGATACAGGGGTGCAGATCCAAGGGGTGCAGCTTGGATACAGGGATGCAGCTTGGATACAGGGATGCAGCTTGGATACAGGGGTCCAGCTTGGATACAGGGGTCCAGCTTGGATACAGGGATCCAGCTTGGATACAGGGGTATAGCTTGGATACAGGGGTAAGCTTGGTTACAGGCATCCAGCTTGGATACAGGCATCCAGCTTATATACAGGGGTCCAGCTTGGATACAGAGGTAGCTTGGATACAGGGGTCCATCTTGGATACAGGGATCCAGTTTGGATTCAGGAAACCATCATACAGGGACCAGCTTAGATAAAGGGATATAAGGATTACACATACCTTCTGCCACATGCTGAATTGGCAATTTTGGCCTCAAGTTGGAAGATCTAAAAGCACACACCCCGGTTTAGCTACATCATTAGTTAGACATTCCAGTACACTTCACGATTAGTTAGACATTCCAGTACACTTCACGATGTCATCAATTTTATTTACTGGCTCATCAGGGGTTTCCTATGCTTTGTTTTTGATTTTCTCGGCTAAGGAACTAAAACCCAATTTCATTTCATTTGTCCTTAGATGGAGTATTTATTTGTGGCATCTTTATGTAGGCCAGATTCAGGTCAGGCTTATCCACTCAACAGTTATATTGCGCAATATCAGCCGTTAAAATGACGCAGCAAAATGTGATGTACTTTGACAGTTGTACAATTATTTCAATGATTTATATCTTTAATAACAATTTTCAGGACACATTTATGGTAAAACATATCAGAAGTTGTTAACACACAATGGGAAGAGTTGATTTAAATTCCTTTCCCCGTTCATGTGTCAAAATCATATAATGTGAGTCATGAAAGGCTACGGGAACATTTGTTCATTCAAAACAGAGGACTATCGTGTACTATTAAACACGGTCACTGATTTATGTATGACCAATTAATTTTCAGAACTCGTTAATTTTATTCAGTGAGCCACATGATTATGATTTTCTCCAATGTTACGGGGGGTCAGGCGGGTTGTTGGCAAAGCCTTAATTGTGTCGAATTTAATAATTGATGATTTTCCTCATGATTCATTACCCAAAATTATGAGAGCGAAAAAATCATATTTTGAAACAGCGTTTTAGTTACAAAGATCAAAAAAATCCACTGGGAGCTCAACTTAGTCAAGTGATACGTATGAATGGCGGGAGGTATACAGTAGTTGTTCTACCCTGAAAATGGACGTCATATTTGGCCTAACATACGCTATATATGGACCTAAAACACCATTTAAATACAAATGAACTGATGTAAGTTATGAAAATGGCAACATGATAACAAAAACAATTTATTAACTGGCTGAGCTTATCTGGACCAAATAATGTGTGAATCTGTGCCCCTGGTTGGCCCGGTGTTAGATGTCTACTGCTGCCCTGTCAGCCGGTGTTGGATAGTCTACTGTGCCCCTGTCAGCCAGTGTTTGATGTCTACTGTGCCCCTGTCGGCCAGTGTTGAGTCTACTGTGCCCCTGTCAGCGGTGTTAGATGTCTACTGTGCCCCCTGTCGGCCAGTGTTAGATGTATACTGTGCCCCTGTCATCCAGTGTTAGATGTCTACTTGCCCCTGTCATCCAGTGTTAGATGTCTACTGTGCCCTGTCAGCAAGTTGTTAGATGTCTACTGTGCCCCTGGTCAGCCGGGTTGTTAGATGTCTACTGTGCCCCGTCATCCAGTGTTGGATGTCTATGTGCCCTGCAGCCAGGGTTGGATGTCTGCTGTGCCCTGTCGGCCGTGTTAGATGTCTACTGTGCCCCTGTCAGGCCAGTGTTGGATGTCTACTGTGCCCCTGTCGGCCAGTGTTAGATGTCTACTGTGCCCCTGGTAGGCCAGTGTTAGATGTCTACTGTGCCCCTGTCATCAGTGTTAGATGTCTCTGTGCCCTCGTCATCCAGTGATAGATAGATGTCTACTGTGCCGGTCAGCCAGTGTAAGATGGCTACTGGGCCCCTGTCGGCCAGTGTTAGATGTCTACTTGTTCCTCCCGTATGGGCCAGTTTAATTAATGAATGAGAGAAGTGGGCTACATGACGTCCTATAATTATATATTAGGCAGATACCCTATACATGTGCATGTAAGCATTAAATTGAAATCTACACCTGGTTACAATAAAAATGAGGTCAAATTTTTATGAGGCC
>JAWPHD010016792.1:0-48020 GCA_037043455.1 Cyrtodaria siliqua
GCAATTGCATATTTTAATATTATACGCAGTCATGTCGTTCCATAATGTGTCACCAGTTTCCGTCGACTTAAGTAAACATTGAATTCACATATAGCTATTAATGTCAATATAAGGTCGTGTATATAGATACTGAACCAAACAGCTATCGCACCAGTAGACAATACCTTTAATATCTCAATAATAACAATCAATAAATCAAAACAAATTTCATTTTGAACGAGACAAATATCTTGTCAATAACGACTGTAAATTTAAAAAAAACATTCAAATCACCCGTCTCCAACGGTACCAGTCGGCATATAATAAGTGCATACATTAAAGGTATTGTCTGTCTACTTATGCGTTAGCTGTTTGGTTCCGTATTTATACGTACATTGAAATACATATCTTACCCGTTGGTCTCCTCTTGAATATTTGTGGTGCAACCTCATGATAGAGTTCCCTGTGAGTCGCAACTGGGTACTTCAGCTCGGGGCTCGTATACCCGTGCCCGTACATGCGGAACTTGGACTGGAAGTCGACCATGACGACACACTAAACAAACAACTAGCAGCTACAAGTCTATCTGGCTGTAAGAAACGGTTACGTTTATAATACATGTATAATATGGGAAACACGGTTCTAGAAGTTTCCCACTGGAGATAATAAAGGTTCTTCCGTTATTCTTATCGCTATCCAGAGATCAAAGGGCAAAGTTTACAACATGTAGACATACTGTTTCTAAACCTACTGACGACGAGTTATATATACAATATACTTACATATTTTACTCTGGTATTTTAAGTACCCGTGAATAAACATATACTATCAATCGGCACATATTATACGTTAGTTTATGTCCTGAACACCTGGATTGTGGAGCGCTGTGGTCTAGTGGTAGAGCGTTGGACCCATGATCCAAAAGTCGTGAGTTCGATTCCCGCCATTGCCATATGCGTTGTGTCCCTGAGCAAGACTCTTTATCTGCATTGCTTAGTACTGGTTCTATCCAGGAAGACATCGGGAGTGATTCAAATAAGTTCATAGTGCTTTCGTTACAATCGATGTAAAATAAATAAGTTTAAACTAAATAAACGATTTTGTAGAGTTATTTTGCCGTTATTTTGCGAGTTAATGACTTTAACAAGTTCTTAACATTTTTTTTTTATCACACAGTCAATCAAGTTAAACGTTTTGTTCAATAAAATACAGATGATTTCCTCGGCTCAGAACCGAGCTTGTCCGTATAGTTAATTCAACTGATATAGTCCTGCTGTTAAGGAACACATGACCTCAGATATGTTGTCATGCAGTGTATACTATATATGTATCGGCATCACATCTCATTCGCTGCCGGAACGGAAGCGACTCTTATATGGTTTTCATAATTGCACATGGTAAGGTAGTAATGAACAGTTTCTTCGAGTTTTTCACTTTGATAACGCAATCTTATAAAAATTACACATGGTAGCAGTGAACCGTTTACATGTGAACACTTGTATTTCTGTGCTGATGTGTACTTCTAGCAAGTCGTGCTACAAAGGTGAATAGGTAATCAATATGTAACACATGTCAAGGATTTGACCAGAGCGAAGCAAGTTCGCCCACCTTGATTCAAAATGTTTGGTAAGAAGAACTGATGGTAAACATTGGGAAGAAAGTGTCTGGTAAGAAAAAACGGTCGTGGCGTGTTTACGTCTTTCTGACAACATTATTTGTTTCGATATTGTTTTGTAATAAACACCCGGGTCTTGATCGGTTATTACGTTAAACTGTGTTCCCAGTGCCAACCCAGATATAATGCTATTTTCTCTCGGCAGCTATTTTACGCTTGCGTAAAACCATGCTTGTCTCCCTCTGATGTCGTCTGTCCCTATATACTTTATAAAGTGCCAACCAAGATGTCGGCGTTTATGACGTACATTTTAGCGACCAACCGACTTGTGTCTAGTAATATAGTACCCTTCAGTGCCTTTATGTTAATTAAAGTTCATACCAGAAGTATTGGTCAAGTTTCCTTCATAATAGGGATGGTGTCTTATTTGAGAAAACAATTAAAATACGAATCTTAAAACGTCGAATAGTGTGACAACGTAAATGTCGGTGAATCAAATATCACACAGTCACAAATTAAATTGCATAATATATTAACCTGTATGCCGAGAACGTCTCTCCATTTTGGTTTTTACAACATAATTTTTGTACACAATAGAAGAAAAAGGATTAGAACGAACGTAAGATACTTATGATGTTCTTCTCCTAGGTCTGATAGTAATTGTATACAATTGATGTCCTGTTTAACAGCAGTAATTTGATATGTTTGTAATATAAATTCTGGAAATAGTGCTAACAAAAATAGTTTATACATATTCCAGAATAGCTTGTTCAATTAAATGAAAGAAACATAAGATAGTAGATAGATAAGGCATACTCCTGTTTATATTCTTATTAACACAACACTATTGGATTAGCATGACATTTTTTATTTAAACCAGTGAACTAATAAGTATTAATTAATCCACGGTTTAAACGGATTATGTATTTATAATAATAATTGTCACATATACGTATCACGAGGCAGATTAAAATAATGCTAAACTAATTTTAAATGCACTACTATACTGAAAGAAATAAGTTTAGCACATAAGTAACATGGTAAATCCCATTGAGCAGATTCAAGGATATGTGCTTCAGCCGCCATTAAAAATATAATTAACATAAATAACAAGTATATGCAGGACGTTATTTTTAAACGATATCTGCGAAAAAAGTAGCAACATGTTTTAATTTACCTGCTTTACAGAAATTATAATTTCGTTCTTATTTCAATATAATAGGAGATAATTTTAAAATTTAAAACTTTGGTTCGTAATTTCATTATAATGACAAGGTTAATGTAAAATGTTTTTGCGTTTATTATCACTCGAAACCCACAATAGTTATTTATTAAAGTTTAACCCTGTTCTTGATAATATTCTTACTTTTAATGTGAAAAATGTTGTTTTATATAAATGTGAGATAACTCTGATGCTTACTTTTAATCACACATAATAAGTGATAAACAAGAACAACTTCTGACAAAGTTATCAAATGCTTCACACTATAAAATAAACATTCAGTTTCTTTAAGCTAGACATGCAAAATACCGTGCTAAACTTATTTCCTTCAGTATTTTATAACATTGTTTACAGGGTACGTCACTCGATCCATTGTATATATTACACTTCTCAAAACTGCTAACTACACCGCTCACGTTTTGGGTTATATATCGATGGGTTGAATGTTTTTCAATAAAATAAAAAGGAAATACCAATTCAATCATTTTTACATCATTTCATTTTATTTTTTTCATGGGCAATGCTAGAACTAAACCACAATAAGCAATTACAAACGACCAATGTAAACACTAAAGTCACACTTTTCCCATATCTACATGTAGATATGGGAAAAGTGTGACTTTAGTGTTTACATGGATGTAGATATGGGAAAAGTGTGACTTTAGTGTTTACATGGGTCGTTTGTAATTGCTTATTGTGGTTTAGTTCTAGCATTGCCCATGAAAAAAATAAAATGAAATGATGTAAAAATGATTGAATTGGTATTTCCTTTTTATTTTATTGAAAAACATTCAACCCATCAAATATATAACCCAAAACGTAGCGGTGTAGTTAGCAGTTTTGAGAAGTGTATACTAATCTTGCGGACATAAAATGGAGTAGACATACAAACCCAAGTAGACGTACAAACTCAATTCCATGACGGAATCCACATGTAGTATTAGAACATGCGTCTGTGTAAAACATATGGTACACAATGCATCGCGCATAGAATAGAAACGACTGGCGAACAATAGTAAACTGTCAAAAAGCAACAAAAAACGTTGCCCCTTTCACACATGGTAAGCCAGTAACAGAATTTGAACAGACACACACAAAAAAACGAGTCAGCTACTTTTCTCTTTTGTTTATTGCTTCCAATGGATCCCCATGTATTGACATTCACATTCGCGTTTGTTAGCCGAATTGCGTAGCAAATCCAGACTTACAGTTTGTCGAGTTCCGGCTCTCTGTCCGTATGTCTGTCCGTCCGTCCATCTACGCGTTTTGAAATGTGTTCACGTTTTGGTTAACATTTTTGGTTAAAGCATTTATTTTTCCTCATTTCTCAAAAACGAATTGTCAGAAAGCTTTGAAACTTTCCACACATGTTAAATATCATTATCCAATGTTGTACGACAAGAATCATAACTCTGTCTTGTTTTTTACCTGAATTATCCCCCTTTTTACTTATATTTTTCAGTTACAATGTTGAATTCGCAATCCGCGCCACTGTTGGTGCTTCACCTGTTTAGTTTTGTGTGGAGGCTGTAAAAAGTCGCTGCGACAACAAATCAATAGTGTTATTACTTACTGGTCCTTTGGGGGTCATCAAACCCAATCTTAGTGACTTTTAAAGTAAAATATCGCTTCAGCCGGTGCTAGCGGGCGTAAGAGGTGTTCCACATTATATTACTTCTCATGAACAGAAACTCAGTCTGTTACTTTTCGCTCTTGTTTGTGTTTGTTGTTTCCAATGGATCCCCTTTTCAGTATTCATTGAAATTGAGAAATGCGGAAAAAGTGTTCTTCAATTTTTAAATGGTTTTGCTAGCGATCGTGAGGCCGTCTATTGATGCCAGACAAGGTAGTATGTGTTTCTATGATCTTATTATCTACTCAGACATATATGAATCAATATTCTCACACAAAGAGGTCAATAGGACAGTGTACTAAGACCGAAGATCTATAAGACAAAATATAGGGAACATAACGCTGTAAAAAAGATCCTCGTCAGTTTGAAATATGCACCGTATTTTATCTGTATAGTTTACACAATGCGGATCTTGAATAAAATTATTTTGATTAACTGTCATCTATGGTTCAACTGGTATTAAAATCATACCGGCTTTTTCTTTATTATACATTTTCGTTATCAATTTATGTTTTAATACATGCATTTTCTGAAAAAAATCAATAACAATACATAATATTAATATATATGTCTACCAAAATCAAATATATACATTTACAGGGCTATAGATAATGCTTGACTGCAATGAGTATTTACTCATCAGATGCAAAATGAATGAATAACAAGGAAAACGTTCAGAGTAAAACACATGTTTAAATAGTTCATGCTTCCAAAATGGATTTGAATCCATTTAATGCATTTAAAAAAAATAACCATTGTGATTAAACTATATTAATATTAATATTAGACAATGCTTACAACAATTTTCATCATGTAAATATGGAATCAACTGTTCCACAGGACAATATATACAAACATAATACTCGTGACTTTTAAAGTTTAACGTATTTTTTGTAGTAAATTGATGAGTAATGATACTCACAATTTTAAAACACTGAGGATATTAGTAAAAAAAAGTATGAGTAAAATACTAAAATACTCAGCTTATCCACAGCTCTGCATTTATTCTAGTTCATTATAGTATACCCTTTCCAAGATATACCCTTTCCAAGATAGCATATATTAACGGTATTAACGGTGTAACGACATTAAAGGTAACCGCTAAAGGTAACAACGTACGTCAGATAAAATGGAACCATTTCACCGTTATGTAATTTCCTCTAAAGATAACAATCACCTCTTCCATGGCCACAACTTCCACAACCCTTCGACTTTTACCTTAATTTGAAACTGTAGATGTTAAAACAACTACTGTTAAGCGTAAACGTTGCAGTTGTTACATATATGCAACAATATAAAGTTGTTACCTTAACCGGAGGTTGTTACCGTTAACGTTAGGGTTGTTACATGTATGCAACAATACAAAGTTGTTACCTTAACCGGAGGTTGTTACCGTTAACGTTAGGGTTGTTACATTAAACATAGTAGGTTACCTTTGCCGGGTATGGTAATCTTTAACGTTGAAATTGTTACTGTAAGTTTTTAGTGGAATTGTAACATATAACAGCGTAGGTTAGTGTTGCCTTTGACAGAGGACGTTACCTTTAACGTCGATATTGTTACTGTGACCTTTAGATTTGTTTGTTTGTCTGTATGGTGTTTTACGTCATTTTCAACACGAATAATGTTATATATGACGTTTGATTTTTTGTGGTGGAGGCAGACCACCCACTTTTCCTGGGTAGATCCAGTACTGTACACCTCCCGCCATCCGTAAGAATCGACACTACCTCACTTACAAGTCGAGCTCCAAGTCGAACCCGCAGCGGTGAGAGGCGAAGGTTTACAACGCAACGTCGTTAACCATTCGGCCACGGAGACACTGTTATCTTTAGATGAATTGTTACTGCTAACGTTGTTACAACTTCAAAAGAGATCGAAACACAAAGGCAAAACAATGCACGGAATGCAAAAGGAAGGAACCCCGAATAGAAGCATCTAAATGAAGACTAGCTCGTCCTACGTAATTCTTCAGTAGTAGCTGAAACATCAGAAACTTTCGATATCTTTTTAAATACTAAAACTACTCCATTTAAAATTCGATAATCGTCAATATTTAATAAACAGTGTGGATCATTGCGATATCATGGTATACAAATCCATAGTTTAGATCTTGCGTTAACCTATTTTGAAATACCAAGTATTGATAAATACTGTGTAAATATGGCCTTTGAATTGTCAATACCCACCATTGATATAAATTTGACGCGAAGCAAAAAAGATTAACCAATAAAAACAGTGTGTATACAAAGGGTTTTACAGGTTATTGATAGTGCAGCTATACTGAATAATAGCAAAATGATAAAGATCCTGTAATTTTTTTTATAAAATATTCACCCGTATAAAGATCCAATTAAATGGTATGGTGTGCTAGTGTAAATATCAGTCCGATGACAATCATATACAATGAGGTTAGATATTTGGTTTTCATGCTACGGTAGTTTTTCATTCATTTTTTTTTTTTATATTTAACAAATAATAATAATAATAATAATGAACGTGCTTTTAACAGTATATGATTATTTTATTTTTTAAAAAGTCAAGTTTTCACATTATAAAGAATAAACAAATATATTTCGTAAATGAAATAATTTACGTTTGCTTATAATTGCATACCTAACATTTGACGTGATATGATATCAACTATTGTTTCATTTGACCTCAGTGCACATTATCTTGAAATAAATGTATTGTCAAATATGTATGCATTTATAATATTATAAAACCTGTTACAGTAAAAGGCGATTTACCTATATTATTCCATGTCAATATGCAAGAATAAACACACAATGCTGTACTCCGAACACTTATAATTAAGTTAAGCCGCCGTTTTGTGTTCAATAAACCTATACATAAGCATATATTTACATGTACCTTATTTTTATCGAAAAACACTTTAAACACTGAGTTATTCCCCTTTATGGCAACGCGTTCTTAACGACCGTTGTTCGAGATAGAGCGAGATATGATCAGGTGGCCATCCAATAAAATAGTTTATGTAAACTCGCAAATATCAATATATCATATACGTTATGTACATATCTATACTGGACTGTATTGTTAGCTTTGTCGAAACGGGTTCACTATAGAACTCGACATTAATAATATTGGCGAATTTAAAATTTCACATTTAAATATGTTTGCAGCCTGTCGATCTCATTAAAAACAGCTGTTAAAGGGACACACGGCAATCTTGAAGTTTTTATCAATCATTACAATTAGCGTCTCCTTTAAACCTGCTTGCATATAATTAAATACAAGTTTTAGGTTTTCATTTTTTCCTTCTTGTTCTACTATAGGTTTAAATATATTATTGGTGCAGTATAACAGTTAATAATAAGCAAAAACATTTGCTTTGCTTTATACTTTTCTTATAATTATTAATAGTAATGATTGAACGAACGCAAATTATGTAAAAAAAAACTAAATAAAAAAAGATAAAAAAAAATAACGGGACGCCGCGAGTTTTTCAAAACTCAAGATTGCCGTGTGTCCCTTTAAAAGTCCACATTTAGCTTCATTAAATACAGCTCTGAATTCGACAGATCGAATGTAAATCTCTGTTTTGATTATATAAGCAGCGAGCGCTTAGTGGTAGGAGTCCGCTTAGCATACGGATGGTTGTGCTTCAATCCCCTGCCGGATTGATAAGGTTAAATCCCATATATACATTTAGTTAAAGAAACTAAACCGCCAACTACAAAACCGTTATCACAACTCAGGTGTTCAGGTCACAATGTGTATGTGCCGATTAAAAAGTCAAGGTTATTCACTGGTTCTAAAACACCCGTGATTGAATATGCGTAAACGAATTATGAGTTGAGTTGATAACTCTTAATTCGAGGCTCCAGTTTCGGGGTTCGGCCTGGCTGGTTAAAAACGTGTATATTGTTTCTATAGAGTTCGGATTCACAAAATATGTAAGTTATATATATATATATACCTCGTCGTCACTAGTTTTAAGAAACGCTGTATATACGATGTGACATTTGGCTGTTGTTGGCGGGATAACTACTTTAATCACGTATTCATCTGTCATAATATAACAATAATTTGAAATGTCACTCTCTTGCATCGCTGTGTGCAGATGTTGAAATGTCACTCTCTTGCATCGTTGTGTGCAGATGTTGAAATGTCACTCTCTTGCATCGCTGTGTGCAGATGTTGAAATGTCACTCTCTTGCATCGCTGTGTGCAGATGTTGAAATGTCACTCTCTTGCATCGTTGTGTGCAGATGATGAAATGTGCCTCTCTTGCATCGTTGTGGGCAGATGTTGAAATGTCACTCTCTTGCACCGTTGTGTGCAGATGTTGAAATGTCAATCTCTTGCATCGCTGTGTGCTGATGTTGAAATGTCACTCTCTTGCATCGCTGTGTGCAGATGTTGAAATGTCACTCGAGACTTGCGACAATTAGGGGACGGGGTTTAAGTAAAAATACTATACATTTTTATTCAGTGTTTGTGTGTGTGGTTCAATACGAAACTATTATCGACTGAGAAAGTAAATATAAAACAGAACAACTCTACTAGTATAAGTTATATTTATCCAGTGTCAATATTGTCTGGTCGCGGACTGTCTTGCCCATACACTCGATATGTTGGAGTCCTTTCTATGTAATAGTACTTCTTCGGCTTGTCCGTCGGTGTTGGGTGTTCTGTCTTGTCCGAATAATCGTATCGAAAGGTACATGCGTGGTAGCTATCCACCATCAAGACCGTGATGTAACCCTTTGGCGCAAGATCAGGAAGGTCATACGGATCGTATAGTTGCGTATACATTAGGGATGGAACCCGATCATGTTCGATACCCCAGTCGACCTCAAAGTAATACCCATCAACGTAGCTTACGATTCGCTTACCATTCACATTTGGCCATGTAACCTTTGAAAGAAGAGTATAAAACAAAAAATAATTCATTCATATGAATAGTTTCTAAATGATTTTAGATTAAGTTAACGTAGCTATCTCGAAAACAACAGCCAAATTGTACAAACTATGTACACCATTTTAAACCTACTGACAACGTATATCTATACAAAACTTACATATTTTGAGAATCCAAACTATATATACACAATATAAACGGCTTCAACAAGCTAGGCTAAACCCCAACACTGGAACGTCGAATTAAGAGTTACCAACTCATAATTCATTAAACGTATATTCAATCACGGGTATTTTAAGAACCCGTTAATAAATATTTTACTTTTACTCGGCACATATACGTTATTATATGACCTGAACACATGGACAGAGTTTTGATAAACGGGTTTGTAGTTTAATTTTGCCGTTATTTGGCGGGATAGCTACTTAAAATGAAGGTAAACACATTTGTAATATATGATAATACTTAATTTCCCTAAGTACACTGTTTAAT
This sequence comes from Cyrtodaria siliqua, assembly GCA_037043455.1. NCBI lineage: Eukaryota > Metazoa > Mollusca > Bivalvia > Adapedonta > Hiatellidae > Cyrtodaria > Cyrtodaria siliqua. Next base: position 9,830 of record JAWPHD010016792.1, read on the forward strand.
TGGGACGACAATAGGGTATTAGTAATGTTTGGTGCATCATAGAACCTTATTTAAACCCCACATTTTCCACACTAATCTTTTGTCAACCATTTTATGTCCGTGGTGTCGCATACTATACGTCCATTTATGGCTGTAATTGTTGTTTATCTTTACCCTTAGCCGGCTAAGGGCGACTATAATAGCCTTTGCGTCCATTGTAAACGCTGATCAGGGTTTACAAATAAACCGGCTGCTCATCAGTCATTTCTCCAAAACACCCCTTTGTAACATAAATGGAATGGTTTAAATTTAAAGAAAGGAGAGTCCATTATACATTCATAGCGGGCTAAGGGTTAATGCGTTGTTTTGGGATGACCGAGTTCTCCGAATGACTTTTATAACGCATATGCCGAGGGGTTAACGACGATGCGTTGTAAACCTTCTCGCCTCTCACCGCTGCGGGTACGAATCCCACTGGGGGCTAGACTTGTGAGGAAGTGTTGGTTGTTACGGATGGCGGAAGGTACACAGTACTGATTCTACCCAGGAATAAGTGGGGTTGTTACGGATGGCGAAAGGTACACAGTACTGATTCTACCCAGGAATAAGTGGGGTTGTTACGGATGGCGAAAGGTACACAGTACTGATTCTACCCAGGAATAAGTGGGGTTGTTACGGATGGCGAAAGGTACACAGTACTGATTCTACCTAGGAATAAGTGGGGTTGTTACGGATGGCGAAAGGTACACAGTACTGGTTCTACCCAGGAATAAGTGGGTGGTCTACCTCTACCACAAAAAAACGATCGTCATATATAACCTTACATGTGTTGAAAATGACATAAAACACCATACAAACAAACTAACAAATAAAGCATATTATTTTATCAATGAATTTATTAAAAGATTTGGTAAAACTGATATGATGCTAGGTTTTGCCAAGCATCATATCGCTTTGCGAAGGAGTTAAATGAAATCAATAATAAACAAAAATATCGGTATAACCGATGGATGCTGCACGAATCGAGTGGGCATAAAGTTAAAGAAAAACTGTTCATACTCATTAATACGTGTAGGTGTTTGTATGCATTAATACGTGTAGGTGTTTGTATGCATTAATACGTGTAGGTGTTTGTATGCATTAATACGTGTAGGTGTTTGTGTTATGTTATGTTCATACTCATTAATACGTGTAGGTGTTTGTGTTATGTTATGTTCATACTCATTAATACGTGTAGGTGTTTGTGTTATGTTATGATAAAGAATGATTTGCTTAGTCAATGATCAAAATCAAACACATAGTGGTGCGTACCAATTAAAGAAAAATGTCAATCCATTACATTCCAGACGAGGCATATCTGATAAACATGTTATATAAAAATGTGTACACAGAGGGATAATTCTGTATTTCTCAAGCTAAAGTCAGGGTTATGTTTTTTGTGCTCGGCACTTTCCCTCATCCCCCAAAATTTCATTCCAGCCTCTTTAGTAGTTTTCAAGTTATGCCCCGGAAAATATTCATAAGTATACAATTACAATTGGCAATACTTCTTGCGCAATGTCTTTTCCCTCACTGCCCTTTATCCCTGTGTAAAGTTTCATTCCATTATTAGTTTCAAGTTTAAAAAGAGGGTAGAAGAGGCGAAGGCGAAAGGACAGACGGACGGACGATCGGCCATAGCGACATCTATATTCTCCCCCAAAAAACTTCGGCGAGCATAACGATTAACGCAAATGTGAGCTGGTACACCACAGATGTTATTACACTTCCAGGCAATATGTTACGTGAATGATGTGAGATACTAAAAGTAAGAAACAACATCATTGCAACACAATATGCTGTCGCAGTAGCGTAGACTCTTAAAGAAACTAACGCGCCAAAATGCAAAACCGTTTATCAAAACTCTATCCATGTGTTCATGTCATATAATAATGTATATCTGCCGATAAAAAATCCAGGATCGTTCAAGGTTTCTTAAAAAATCCATGATTGAATATACGTAAAATGAATTATGAGTTCAAAGGTCCAGTTTTGGGGTTGGGCCTGGCTGGTCAAAGCCATTCATATTGTGTCTATAGAGTTTGGATTCTCAAAATGTGTAAGTTATATAAAAAAGTATATACCTCGTCGTCAGCAGATTAAGAAACGGTGTACACATGTTGTACAATTTGACTGTTGTTGTCGGGATAGCTACTTTAAAGTAAGTTATAAATAGCTGAAGAGCGCTGTACAGGAACGGAAGATATTCCTTTGGATGAGACCAAGGTCAACATATTTCTTGAAAAATAATAATAGTATTCCCCACAAACATATCTTCCTTTGTATACAATCATTGTTTTAATATCACTATACATGTATGATACTAACCTTAAACCCTTGTGGAGAAAGAAAATTGTAGCCAATCACAACTACGGACATGTTGGCCTCACTGTGGAAAGCACAGTATGCGATGATTGGTCGATCTGTATCTGCTTGTATTTGATTGGTCAGGCTAGTTGTGTAGTTCATTGTTTTGCACGTGAAGCACGAATCCCATGCAAACGCTGCTACTTTCTGCACAAATGCGCTACCATGTGTCAGAGCCCAGTCAAGTCGAGATTTGGCAATTCGGTTTAGCATTTGGTCCATACCGGAACCAGATCTATCAACTGGTAAACATGGGTCGTCATGGAGGTACTCATACGCTTCTATATTTAGCCAAAGGTCAATTTTGTTTCCTAGCTTGGAAACCTTGTCCCTTGAGACAGCAAGATTGTGAAACATCTGAAAATAAAAACCTTCAGTTTTTGAAATTAATACGACGCACGTTAATCGGTGAAAATGAAAACACACTATATATAGCTTTGTTTACCTTTTTTCCGAAACAACAACAACAACAACAACAACAACAACAACAACAACAACAACAACAAACACGACTGTTTACCTCATGAACGCTAGTCCAGAAGACATCGTTGAACGTGACTTTATCTGATATAAACGGATGTTTGTCTTTAAGGATCCGATAAAGTACGTTATCTATAGATGCTATTGTTGTATTAAGCTGAGTCTGCCAGAAGAAACCACTATTCCCGGAACCGCGGCCATCTTTTATGGAAATGACGTCAGCAGACGCTGTTGTAACGAGTTTTTCGAATGCAGTAACATATTCGGATATTGACGAATTATGTTCGTATCTATTTGATTGAAAGTGTGTGGAGATCACCAGCAACTTTTTGTTTGCATGCGTAAAAGTACCCAATTGTTTAAAAGTTTCCAATATATTTAAATCTAGCTCATTAACATCAGTTAGCCTAAAGTCATTCGAGTTGACATATCCTTTCAGAACCGAGTAGAGATCTTTGTCCGTTGTATTTTCGTGAATGTTTGAGTATCTGACCTTGTGATCTAGCATAATACGTCTTACAAACTCGAAGTATGAGTCTAAACAACAAACGCGATTGCCGTTTTCGTAAGTCAGTGGCGGCTGAGGAAGTCCAAAGTATACAGACATATTGAGATCTCGAGCTCTCTCTATAAGAAGCTCATGCGGATCGATGCCAGCAAATGAAGTCAGAAGAACCATGACGTTTGTTCCGTTCAGACTGCAAGGTTCGCTAAAAAAGAAAAATGAAAATGTTGGCCATCTGTAGTAACATATATTATACTGAGGGAAAAAAGTTTAGCAAGTTTTTGTTGCACCCTGGAAATAATACATTTTTGGTTGTAAAATCAAGAAACTACTGCCGTAGACACAATATTTTATTAAAAACAGATCAATAACAGTCGAACATCTTAATGACGTAACGAATGAATAATCGTAGGGGTCAAACGCGTAAAGTCCCAAAATGTCAGTATATCTTCTATACAGTATTTACTTCATCCAAAAAACTTTCTAAACTTTTTTCTCTCAGTATATAAACAAAGCCAATATCACAAACATATTGTTCAGTATAGCTTTATACGAGAACAATCCCTGAGTATCTTACTGAGTATCTTACTGCCCTTACTGGTTTATAATTACGCATTGGTTAATGAATATTACGCTTATACCTGACTTGTGTACAATAGTCAAACATTTATCGTCCTGTATTATGGCATTTAAGATATCATAAAAAATATTTATGTCCATTAGATGTCCCATGTAAGTTACTTACTTCAGATGCCCTGGTTCCAGTGGCAACACAAGTCTGTAGTAAATTCGTGAACTGACAATCTTCTTCTCGTACTGCGGACACTGTATGATGGCACCTTCTTCAAACGCCTCCTCGTACTCATATTTACCAAACATGGCGACCTTCAGACCAAGTGCTGACAAGTCGTGCAAAGCCTCGTCATGGCAAGCCTTACCACACCACTGTTACAAATATACGAACAAAACATTTGTATAAACTATTGCTGCAGGAGCGGGTAGAATGGCAATAGTCAAACGCTGTTTCTATACAAAACACACGTATACTGTGTACCCTGTTTTTGTTCTTGTTGTTTCATTTTTATAGCCATTTTGCTTCCAAACCATATCTAGATAGATCAGCATTTTGTTCATTCTTAAATGCTTCCCTGAATATATGACATACAACATTGACAGATTTGTTTTGTTCATATCATATGCAGAAACTTATATTATTTATTCCTGTCTGTGCCTTTGCAATTCTGTGGTAAATGAGATTATAATAATGCCTATAACATACCTTGAAGTCTGCATCGACAGCTAGTTCGGCCGCAGTGGTAAGCACGATAGGTGGCGCTCTGAGCATTACTGAATCCCCGCCCTGTTTCGAGAATTGGGTAAGTGCAGAGACCCAGTCTGAACTTGTAAACCTATCCTGAAACCAAGATGCTGTAACCGGATATGGAGGACCAAACGTAAGTGATACAGAAGTCATGCTACTAATAAAACATATTAAAGAAAGAAATAACGTCGTGAGCGCCATTGTTTAAATTACAGACTTCCGCGTCAAAAATATCAATGTTCGAGAAACTGCTCCACACTAAAGTAGACTACATATTATTAAGGAAAGAAGCACATGAGTAAGACATGCACGTAGTTGTTAATACTGCAAAGTAATCAGCTACAGTAGGTCAAATAAGCAAGATAAATTTGTTTCAGATCTGTGTTCGTGTACGGCTGTATCTCTATTGTATATGACCTTGATCCGTGACATCAACATTAGTTGTATCCCATTAAATATGTGGGTATATGTGTGTATATGATAACATGTTCTGATACGAAACGTGTTTATCTATTATGTACCCTAATGTATCGTATCGCTCACGTTTCATTATAATTTTTAAAATAATAATTTAAAACGTCATATTAAGCTATATAAATCGAAATTAGACGCTATACTGGAGAAGATACTGGTTAAGAATGACGTATATCACACAGACGTTCGCTTTTGTCATCGTATTTGCCTACGCTAACATGGCCGCTATGTCACTACAGTTTGGTCCATCATATCCGGTTACAGCTGCTTGGTTTCAGGACAGGTTTACAAGGTCAGAATGGGACACGGCTCTTTCCCAGTTCTCGAAACAGGGCGGGGATACAGTACTGCTGAGAGCGCCACCTATTGTCCTTACAACAGCAGACGAACTTGCTGCCGATAGTGACTTCAAGGTATGCATAACACGATATTTACGCTCTATTTATTTAGATTTAAAGTAAAACAAATAACTGTCATGTACAAAGGCATTATAATTCGTACCATCTGTATAAGCAAGAAAAAGTAGCTATAAAAATCGAACAGGGAAAGTAGCATTCAAGGACGACAGTCAACCGCAAACACACACAGAAACAAAGAACAACTTTAAAGATGAATAATGCAAAACAACTGAATGGTTTACATATATTTTAGATAACAAGTACACGCTTTCGTTTTCTTTTGCCAACAGTGGTGTGGTAAAGATTGCTACGATGAGGCTGTGAGCGATTTATCAGCACTTGGTCTGAACGTCGCCCTGTTTGGTAAATATCATTACGAGGAGGCGTTTGAAGAAAGTTCCATCATACAGTGTCCGCAGTACGAGAAGAAGATTGTCAGTTCACGGATTTACTACAGGCTTGTCTTGCCACTGGAACCTGGGGATCTGGAGTAAGTATTTGACTGCACCCTAGAACCTGGTTTTAACCCCCATTGGCCCTTTTTCAACTGGCCGTTCAAAGACGTTAACCTTATTATAACCCCTTTTGTGTTTGTGATGTAACATACTTTTGAAATGATTAAATATCCATGTAATTAAAGGGCATGTTTTGTGTGGCTGCGTTATTTGAATGCTAAGCTTCCTGTACGATTATTTTTGTTTATTCTGATATACTATTCAAATATTCTGTGGTATTTGTTTAGTATATGTGTTTGTACCTAGGTTTTGGCAATAAGCAACTATCTCAGACAGTGTTTGCGAATATATTTTTAAGAATATTCATACGAAGGTTGTTTATTTGAAATACCTAGGTGCAACATTAGATAATATTGGCATAATATAAATGATTGTGATGTGAATTGTTTTAAAATGAATTCGAATTATTTATTTAGAAATATGTTTATATACAATATTGCATGCAAATAGCTTGACATTATGATTTAGGAAAATTAGGTATAAAAGTCGAACAGAAAATTTAGCTTTCGCAGAACATAGTCAACCAACAACACGCACGCACTAAATCAAACAACAACTAAAATGTTAAAAAGAAGCAAGGCATGTGACATTAGAAACACAAACGGATTGACAATAAGGCTACCGCCCTTGAACGGTCAGTCGCAAAAAGGCCACTGGTGGGGATGGGTGGTGTGTGTGTGTGTGTGTGTGTGTGTGTGTGTGTGTGCGTGAGTCCGTGCGTGTGTGTGTGGCGGGGTTAATCTAGGTTCTAATGTGCACCAAACCTCACTCTTACCCTATTGTCATCGCAATAAAACGGGACGATGTCAAGAAATCCACGCAAGGATATATTCTATAACAAAAAAGGCAGCATTAATAGACAACATAATTATAACACATTGATGATCATGTATATATGAATAAAAAACGCACAGAAAGCCACAAAGCAAACACTCAGCGACTTGGCAGAAGCCAGAGAAACAAGAAAACAAACCATTACGCGTACGACACGAGAAGTTTGAAAACAAAGATCAAACTATTTCGTCCTTTGAGGATTAGGTAGACGTCGCCATATGGTCCGCAATCTGTCCGTTACACGCACACTCAAAGAGGAAGCAAAGTGGCGAGATGTAAGTGAATCAACCATTTAACATGCAGTGCGTTGCAAAACGATAGGGTCATATAACCTCTTTTGATAACAAGTTTAATCAAGATTGTATGAAAGTGTTTATGAATAAAGATCGTACGAATGGTGTAAAACACATCTCCACAGACGTCAGGTTGGGATATTCCTTGTCGCATAAGAGTACTTTAATTACTTTTATATTTTAAAAGTATGCCAGAATTACGATAATAAAATGGTAGATACAAAGACTGCGAATAGTAAATTCGACTGCAAGCTTTAGAAAAACGAATAAGTTGAGAAAAACAAAATCACTAAGAAGTTGCTCGGGGAACATGGATAGTGTTAACCATAGTATAAAATAAAGGATTGTCAATGTTCAGTATGTCATCCAGGTACCGAGGGGTGTCATTTAAGACTTCAATTACATCTGCCTTAGTATCTGGTGAAAGAATCAAAATGAAATCTATTCCTAAGCAATTTAAAAACTAATCCGCGACAAGAATCTTTCTACACTTTTACACACTACCTAATTAATAGATTGTTTTTATAGGGCATTTTCAAGTTTATGTCTGAAAAATATACAATGTGCAAACTTATTTTTTAAATGTTTTACCAGTAAACGAGGTTATTTGTTTTGAAAATAAATCTAAATTAATTATAAGAAACCTGAAACTTTTGTACCAGAATATTAATACGGATTTAAATGTTCCATTTTCAAAGAAACATGGATTTTCGTAATACTTCAAACATGCATTTCCAAAACATATTTTAGCTGTAAAATGCACGTTTTACAATCAATCTTTAAAACTAAGGTATGTTTATTTCGTACAAAATATTCCAGATCAATTATTAAGATACAATTAATTTAGGTTCTATCGGAAAAGAATGCAAATGTCGGAAACACTGGCTCAAATATTAGTCACAAAATAGTTTTGTTCTTTGCCACAGACGGTTCTAAGGCTGTACCATGGTGGCAATCCTGTTATGTTTGTGGTGTAGCATATTTGCCATTGTTGTGGATGCGTGTTTTGTTGTGGACTGCATTATGGGATTGCTACATTTCCTGTTGTACTTTTGTTTATTATTTATTGTCTGTACATTTTTCGATTGGGCAGGCACCATTATTGTGTTTATTTTTCAGCGAACCTTGCAATCTGGACGGAAGAAACGTAACGGTTCTTCTGACGTCATTTGCTGGCATCGATCCGCATGCACTTCTTCTAGAGAGTGCGCGAGATCTCAATATGTCTGTATACTTCGGTCTTCCTCAGCCGCCACTGGTTTACGACAACGGCAATCGTGAAAAGTGTTGTATGGCGTCTTATTTTGAGTTTGTAAGACGGATTATGCTAGATCACAAAGTTAGATACTCAAACATCCACGAAAATACAACGGATACAGATCTCTACTCGGTTCTGAAAGGATATGTCAACTCGCATGACTTCAGACTAACTGATGTTAATGAGCTAGATTTAAATATTTTGGAAACGTTTACTCTACTTGGTAATTTTACGCATGCAAACGACAAAAAGCTAATGGTTTCTACCCATTTTCAATCAAATAGATTTGAACAAAATTCATCAATATCCGAATATGTTGCGGCATTTGAAAGGTTCGTTACAATAACATCTGCTGACGTCATTTCCATTAAAGATGGCCGCGGTTCCGGGAATGGAGGTTTCTTCTGGCAGACTCAGTTAAATACGCAAATTGCGTCTGCAGATCGCGTACTGTATAGGATCCTTGAACACAAGTATCCGTTTGTATCAGCTAATGTCACATTCAACGATGTATTCTGGACAAGCATTTATGAGGTAAATGAAATATAAATCTTTATTTTATATTCACATCTCTTTCAGATAACCTGAAAAGGTATCCTGTCTTGAGCAGGTTTGTCGGTCCTTAACATGCAAATACGGTATGTTGTATTCTCCAATGATAGCCATTTACGCATCTTGTAAGTTCAACTTCAATATTTCTTAAAATGTATCTGTAGTCTAAAATAGCACAGCTAGGATGATCGAAACAATTTGAGAATCTCTCATTAGTAGACAGAGTTACGTTACTCACAGGCCAATGTTTTGCTTTCACATACGTAATTGCAGTCCTCGAGGTATGCATCTATACACAATTAGAGGGTTTCCTCCTTTTTTTAAATTTCAATCATGTTCAAATAGTTGCTGCTGGAAAACATTGTAAACAATATTGAATATAGAGAATAGTTTATGAACTTTTAAATGTGATGTCCGAGACGACACTTACAGAGGCAGGTGTAGTGTGTCGGATCTAGAACTATGAAACACTGAATCGTTAAAACTCAAGATAAAAACGGCGTTTTAATAAAGCTTAATGTTTAATATTTTAATATAAATAAAAAGTGTTTTATAAGGACAGTGATTAGATAGGTTAGCCTTTCTATGCCAAAAGAAAAAATCAAGAATCATGCAGTACTGAAGATACCTCAAATTTGATCCCTTAGACATTCTCAGAAAAAAGTATAACATTTAAAAGACGATGTAACTATCTTTGAAGTGCAATTTGCTTTATGATTCTATAGAAACTTTTTCATTAATGTGGGGGATTTATTTTAGCAAAAATGTCATTTACAACCCTTTCCTTTCTGCTATAGTAAGCAATATATGCCTTAAAAAACTTCATAAAGCTAATATTTTCTAGATTTGCATCTCTCAACTAAAAATAGAGAAATATATATTTACCCTAATAAATTGGTAGAAACATCTATTATTTTTAGTTTGCATTAATTAAACCATTGTTTCCGGCTTATCCTCTGTTACATCAACGCTTTCCAGATATTACAGTGCAAGCTAAGTCTCGATATCCTTCCACAATCATTTATGATTCTTACATTAATTTTAAAATACTTACACTTACTTTTTTCAGATGTTTTACAATTTTGCTGACTCTAAGGACAAGCTTTCCCGGCAGGGTAACAATATTGACCTTTGGCTAAATATAGAAGCGTATGAATATCTCCACGATGATCCATGTTTACCTGTTGATCGATCTGGTTCCGGTATGGACCAAATGCTGAACCGAATAACAAAATCTCGACTAGACTGGGCTCTGACACATGGTGGCGTCTTTGTACAGAAAGTAGCAGCATTTGCATGGGATTCTTGCTTCTCGTGCAAAACAATGAACTACACAACTAGCCTGACCAATCAAATACGAGCAGATACAAATCGACCAATCATCGCAAACTGTTCTTTCCACAATGCCTTCAATAGATCGGTAGTCGTGATTGGCTTCAACTTGCTGGCGGAAACACAGGGGTTCACGGTAATACAAGTACAATTTATAGTGTGTTTTTTTTTTACAATTGTTAGTTAAATATATATTTCAAGTCGGGTTCATACTATGTGTTTACGAATATACCCCCATATACTATCAATGTATACAAATAAAGTCCCCACGGTTAAAAATGACACATGCCCAAGGATTCAGAGTTGAAACGTTTCTATTGGAGGAACAGTGCAGGCAACACGTCTAAACTCGTAAAACTTAAACTGATAAAGTTATAGGACGTTCCGATAGTTTGCCTGCAGCATACAGTTAATAATATGGTTTGTACCCGCCATGGACCGGGGCTTTTATATTTATAAAAAAGTCTTAAACATCTACTTTTATGAAACTGAATCGCTAGTAATGATAATTTGCATGCATCCTACAGTAAATGCATATCCACCATAACGGTGATGTTGTTAACCGAACCCACTTATGTTACTGTTGCAAGTACCAACAATGCGACAGTTTCGACTCAGGACAATTTGGTCATTTGTTTTTTATTATTACATTCCAGTTTCATTCCGTTTTCTACAGGTTAATTGGCCAAAATCAAACGGTCAGCGAGTTAGTAGTCAAGTGCACGGGTACTACTTCGAACTGGACTGGGGTATCGAGCATCACCGGGTACCTTCTCTGATGTACACGCAACTGTACGACCCCTATTACGACATCTGTGACCTCGCCACTAAAGGTTACGTCAGCGTGACGGCAGATGGTGGCTATCATGGCTGCGCGTTTAAATATGACTACACGAATACCGAGACACATATACCGGATGACGAGAAAGTGAAGAAGTATTATTACTCAGAAAGGACACCAAGACACAGAGTATTTGGTCAAAATATGCCACGTCATGGAAGTCAGGATAACCCCAATGCAGACATAAATAGGACTTAGTTGCATGGTATCGTAATACACGAAGTCATTCTAATGTACAAGAATATGTTATAAATGAAGTTGTAAACCGGAATATACATACAACTATTAAAATACATGTATCGGTAAATTGATACACATTTTGCACATTTAAGTCGAAAACTTTTTTTTAATTTCGAGCCATAGATATGATATCACAAATCACGTGGGGACTCATTACTGAAAAAGTGCAGAACTGTATAATAGCATTGGATATACTCCGTGTCGAATGCAACGCATACTTTTCACAAGGACCCTTGGGTATTTTGATTTATTCTTGCTCTATAATTGTTCGTTCAATTTAAAAACGGTTTACGGTTTTAAGTATTTACAAATGACTTATTCCATATATATGCGCATTTCGAAATTGCGATAAGTGCATTGTGTCTCTTTTATTATTAAAACTTTTTGCACGACTTTAGCACTGACCCATAGGTCATTTACGATATAATTTCTCTGACAATTTATTCTCTCTTATTTGGCTTTTAAATCACCACAAATTTATTTTTCAAATGGTAAATATTTTAACATTACGATGACTATTGTTTAACACCAATTATCAACTATGGTCCATTTTTTGCAGGATAAAGCCCATGTGTGCATTAATTAAAAGCACTGAAAAGAAGCTGTGAGCTTGTTTTTGTTTTTTGTTCTTCTTTTTTTTAACTCTCTCGCTAAGGGTATGTTAAACATTGGATCACTTTACTCGTATACATTCTTGAATAATTTCTGAATCAATTCAAAATTGAACATGTTTTTCACTTTTAAACTTTCCAAGTTATCATAAGTGTGTACATCATCATATAACCATGCACATCCCAATATGAACATAATAAAATGTGAAATGTAATGTATATTGTTTATTTGCGTCTCATCAGCTGACAAAAATATGCATTCTGGTAAAAGCCTTATAAAACATAATTAAAAAAAATCATAAATCCGATTTATTATTCAGACTATTCTTAAGACGACATCATAATATTATTTATTTACATAGGATAAAACATATGTTATGTGTGTAAACAAAATCGTTTCCAAAAAGGTTTTTAAAACAATATAAAAGGTATTGCAACCTACTTAAGGACTAACGTCACAAAGCAAGTACTCATCGACTTGACAGAAGCCTTAAGAACTAGAAACTAAATCATTCAGGCTACGACAAGAGAAGATTGCAGACTCAAACTAAGCGTTATCAACCCTTTCTGGCAGGAACACGTCATGATATGGTCCTCAATCTGTGCGGTCACCGCACAATCAAAGAGGAAAGCATAGTGGCGAAATGGGTTAACCACTAAACATGTAGTGCGTTGCAAAATGATAGTGACATAACGTCTTTTGATAAACTTTCTAGTTTGATGAAGATGAAAATGAAAGGGATCATGACTAAAGATCTTACGATATTAATTTGTAAATCGCGTCACCATAGAAGTAAGGTTGTGATAGACCTTGTCGCAAGAGTTCTTAATTTACTTTTCTGTTTTAAAAAATAAACCAGAGTTGCAATAAAACAACTTGCAAAGGTTTTTCAACGCTTATGGTAACGTTAGCCCTGATGTTTACGAGTTCTTACGAAATTAATTTGTAAATCGCGTCACCATAGAAAAGAGAGTGGACCTTTGGAAACGGCCGAACACGACACATACGAAATATTGCAGTCTCGGTTTGATTGAGACTGTTCATGAACGGTAGTGAAATATGCTAGCTACCGCTCACGCCCTCTAGCTTTCGTGTTGAACAGAACTTAATATTCATAAAATCAATAGTACATAATGTTAACCAACCCGAAGATGGCATACATATGGCGGTGGACATAGATATCTTTTCTTCCCCCATGTCCAGCGGCGTATGGTCCCAGTATCTAACAAAATACTATGCCCCGAAGAGCGAATAAACTAAATGGAATTTAGTTGGGAGCAGCGGGTATGAAGCCTGCGCATCACAAGTAACAGCCAAAAGACTATTTAGAAGTCAGTTTGTGATAGACCTTGTTTCCATTTTAAAAAATAAACCAGAGTTGCAATAAAACAATTTGCAAACTTTTTTCGACGTTTATGGTAACGTTAGAACTGATGTTTACGAAATCTTACGAAATTAATTTGTAATTCGCGTGACCATAGAAGTCAGATTGTGATAAACTTTGTCGCAAGAGTTTTTAATTTACTTTTCTATTTTAAAAAAATAAACCAGAGTTGCAATAAAACAATTTGCAAACTTTTTTCGACGTTTATGGTAACGTTAGCCCTGTTTACGAAATCTTACGAAATTAATTGTAAATCGCGTCACCATAGAAGTCAGATTGTGATAGACCTTGTCGCAAAAGTTTGCAATAAAAGAAGTTGCAAAGGTTTTTCGACGTGTATGGTAACGTTAGCCCCGATGGAGTAACTTATAGTTATACAAAAGTTACTTTTAGTTATACAAAAGTTACGATTTTTAAGTCCTCAACTCGACTACAAGCTCTGGAAAAACGAAATAGTTTATAAACACATACCCACAAGAAGTTTATGTTAATGAACAATGTAAAAATTGGAATCATCTCTATTGTTATAGTTTTTTTTCTTGTTTTTTCTCCCTTTTCTGTGGAAAGATGTAAATCGAGAACAGAAGTGACCGTATCAGAAATATTAGTTTTTTTAGTTAAGTTCTTTAGTATAGATATTATTAGCCATAGTAGAAATGCCAATGCTCAATATATCACCCAAATACCGAGAGCTGTTATTATACCGGCTTCGATGACATCGCCTAAGTATCTGGTGAAAGACTCAATATGAAATTTCTTATTTCTTTCATAGCAATACCTATTTCCCAATGATAAACGGTCCCCCCCCCCCTCCACACACACACCCTACTTCTAACGCCGTGTTCACCATTGATAAGTATGTTCCATTACACATTCAATTCATCTGCCCCAGTCCCACCCCACCCCATTCCAACCCCACAATTAAGGACCTATTTCCCAATGCTAAATGGTCATTGAAAAAGCAAAGAAAACTTTCTAATTTACTGCAAAAATGCTACTTGACCGATTAGCGCAGGTATTTAAATTGAGGCCCTAGTACCGTTTTTTCTTTAAATAGTATTTGAATATACTCATCTGATAAAAACTGAATAAATCCATTTTCTCATGCAATTGTATGTGTAACAATGCTTTAAAGTCATTTGCGTAGCTACTATTAGGCCATATACGCCCGTATTCATAAAGTTTCTTAGCAATATCTTAAATTAAGTCAAATTTTATCAATTTTCTAAACGCCCTTTTCTATCGATTTAAGACGTTTTCTTAATGTTGCTAAAAAATAAGGTTATGGATAAATAAAACTTACAGCTAAATGTTTATCTGAAAATAGATGGTTCGAAAGGTTAATAAGAATATTTGAAAATATGTAAAAATCTTAAATTTTGACTTAAATAATATTTTTCACTTAAATTGCTTCATGAATACGGGCCCTGGCCCCTGGGCCTATACTTCATTTTTTTTTAAAATGAAAAAAAGTAAAGTCCAAAAATGCAATAAAAACTGAAGCCGGAGGGTGTAGAGGGAGGGGTTTAAGGGTCAACATTGGTTAATTATTTTAATTTACAGTATAGGTAATGCAAGGTTGTCAAATGTTAATTCTCAAATTTGTCAAAAAATATTTCTTCAAATACCACACACGTGTTCTGTCAGATATACGCCAAAACGCACCATTAAATAGCTAAGCTAAAGAAAAAGGATATCATGCCCCCGGATCCCCTTGTTTGTCGGGCCTATATATGCATTTCAGGTCAGCTACGCCCCTGATTAAGTTACGAATACAAATTCTATCCTCCACAATAGGCTAGATATGGGTCCTTAAAGAAATCATACTACTGTTTAAAAGGGGCTGATTAGAAGTAAACACCAATAAGCACCCATTTTTCTTAACAGAATTACAAGTCAAACACAGGAAATAAAGCATTCATAAAACGCAGTCAACCAAACCATGAATTGAAAAGACACACGAACAATAACAAGTATACATAGAAGCAAAGTACGCGACACCACAAACATAAAACAGGGATATGACGTTGGGACGGTCGGTAGCTCATGTAAATCAGTAAATCAGTAAGGTCCGAAATGTACAACATGACTCTTTTTGCGTTAACAACGGTATTGTTATCTTTACACCAGCCACGCTGAACTTTTAACACACTCACGTATACGAGTTTTTCTAAATCAATTGAATACAGTATGGCTACGTGTCAGCCAATGGAATGTGTCGTGTATCACTTGTTTTCATGAATTAAACGATACTGAACAGCGAAATAAGCGCATTTTCCCGTCGAAGACAAGTATTTCATCGGCACATGCTCAGTCCAAATCTACAGGGAAGTTAATATTATCTTTGTTGAGTCCATTTCCTCCACTCCACAAACAAGTGGCGTCCACCCAGTCTAAGAATTCGCTAAATTCCGGTACTTGGGTGACGGTTTCATTGATGATCCTTTCTTGGTCGCTAACAACTAGCTTGAACAGTCCACTGTAGACTGGACTTCGCCAGAAGTCTACAACCTTTGTTCGCATGCCATCGACTGTTATGACAAATTGTCCTTTGTCCTGAAGATCGAATTCGAATAGTGAAGAATCGGGTTGAACTTTAATGGATTCAAGCAAGTACCAGACGGCTCTTGGTGCTACTGCATCGCTCATACTTTGGCATCTGTTCGCGAATGATTCTGCCAGTGTTGCCACATCTAAGCTAAACTGATACCTAGCTACTTGAAGTCTCAGGTACAAGTACATCGTAAAGTATACCATGCTTAAAATAGAACATGCTTGTTCGTTTTCTGACGACATCTTCGGCCTCATCAGTGCCAGTGATATGTCGCATTTGCCTTTGAATCCTGTCGATTCTGTCCATTTAATAACTGATGAAAGAACATCGTCTTGGATGATGCGTGCCTTGGATGCAAGGCGTCCAATTACCCCTTTGTCCAAGTGGCCTAAGAGGTTTAAACTTGGTAGAAAGAAACTTGAAATCAAACCTTTGTCCAAGCATGCGCATAGCATATCCACCAACGCCTCAACACAAAACAGTATATTGTCATCTGTCCACGAACTTTGCTCAATCGTTTCCATTGTCCAAAACAAAATGTTCTTCATCATATAGCTTGACAACCCTTCGGGTGTCTTTAGTTGCAGCTTGAATATGGATTTGAAGAAAAGGTATGTGCGAATCTGAGGAGACGACAGGGATCTGATCAGAAGTTTTTCTGACGCGGCAAAAGAAATTCTCCATTGGTAATCGGTCTGCTCACTTTGTCTGTGTCCTGTTGCCACAAATCCACATCCATTGCTTGTTACGGTGTTTAGCAGTTCCGGACTTGGCCACCCACTGGGTCTACTTCGGGAAATGAATGAACTAGCGACGCTTGGCCATTGTTTCATCGTCAAAGCCGCAACGTAGTCAGTGTCGTGTATTCCTAGCTGGTCTTCAATATTTCCACCAATGGCCGGTGTGTTCGAGTTAAATTGCAAGCTATTGTAACAGACGAAATAATGTGTTAAATCTAGATCTGTTAACAATTTGTGATTTAACTTGCTAGCTTTGAAGTGAACAGGCGGTTTTGCGTTCAGTGATGGTGAACAAATCCTAAATTTGAAATAACCTGCTTTCTTGGTCTTTTCAAGACATAAATAGCATGTCGCATTACAATCTTCGGAATTGCTGTCTTGTAATATGTCAATACCGCCATATTCAATTAAAATATCGACATCCGTTTCATTCACATACGGTTTATCCAAATCATAAACAGGAAAACCTTTTTCTAGATAAAGCCCGTCCTGCGTACTGCTCAAAACAACAACATTATTTATCCAAACATTTGCTAAAACTTCATTGTCGGGGTCGCTTATTTTAAAAACAACGTCTTTGTGCCGAGACCTTGGAAGCTTATCTCGCATGTAGATGATTTCGCCTTTAGAAGCATGGGACAGCTCTGGCACACATGTAGTAGACCAGTGAGATTGGCGCCTATCAGCAGCTAACATCCGAACATCGTGGAAACAATCTTGATCAAACGTGATACACTTGAGTAGATTGTCATCATCCATCGTGCTTCACTAGGTTGTCATCATCCATCGTTTTTCATTGGAGTGCCATCATCCACAAGAACATCGTTATTTCCTGAAACAAAATAAAGCAAATATATGTATAAGCTCACAGAAACGGTCTTTGAATCAAAGATTATGCAACAGATAGAGAATGGTCTCATCGAGTTAGATGATTTAAACCGTGAGATGGGCGTAACCCATCGAATCAAGGTGTTTTAATTGCCCAACGAGACTTCCGATAACTGGTATCTGACAGATGTTATTTTCATTTAACCGATTTACACCTGTGCAAATACAAAGTGAATGTCAATGACCATACTCCAAGTAAAAATACACTGACATTTTCGAAGGTATAATCTGAATGACCTAAACAAAAGAGAAAAAAGGAGAGACTATGTTTTGGAACTGAGAACGGTAAAGATAATAGTAGAGCTTTTATATTGTATTACAAATGAGGAACGAACTACTATTTTTTACAGTTCTCTCTTTTTACGGAGCATTATAATGCCACTGTAGTTCATGGTGTGTTATATTTTAAATTATCACATAACTTACGGTGTGGGAGTGAAATAACACCATTGTATATTTTCAATATACCACTAGTTATATAAGTATGCAAATAAGCCTAGTATGAGCTGTCAAAAAAGTAGATAATGACTATTATCCAATTCCCAGGGTTTATGTCGGTTTCGCGTGCTAAAGCGACAGGCAAAATGCAATAAAGTCAATATGTGAGTTATGTGATAAATAAAATCTAACATTCGTTCGCATTCATTACTGAATTTATTAAATTCGTCAGCAAAAAAGATATAATGCTCGGCAATAGCCTCGCATTATATCATGTTGCCAACTCGTTTAATAAATTCAATAATGAATGAGTACTCATGTAAGATCCTCTATTTCATACATCTTGAAAACTCTCATTGTAGGACCATTTTAAAATATTGACTTTGAAGCGTTCGAAATTTATTTTCAATCTCAATAAATCCCGATGAACCTCATAGTTGTCACGTTATCGGTGTGGAAGTTGAAATAAAATGTAAAAAAACACACTTGTTTTCGTAGGTTGACAGCTATCATAATAACTAAACAACGGCAAAATTTAGAAGCATGCTCTATGGAAAGCCATAGCTGTCTACTAATAGTATTTTTCAATTCGTTATGTAGATAAGTTAATTCGTTATGTAGATAAGTTACTTCGTATGTAGATAATTCAATTCGTTATGTACAATTGTTAATTCGTTCTGCAGCTAAGTCAATTCGTTATGTAGATAAGTTACTTCGTTATGTAGTCCAGTCAATTCGTTATGTACACTTATTAATTCGTTATGTAAGTTAATTCGTTGTGTAGATAAGTAACTTCGTCAAGTCAATTCGTTATGTGGATAAGTCAATACGTTATGTAGATAAGTTACTTCGTTATGTAGTTCAGGCAATTCGTTATGTACACTTGATAATTCGTTATGTAGATAAGTCAATTCGTTATGTAGATAAGTTACTTCGTTATGTAGATAAGTCACTTCGTTAAGTAGATAAGCCAATTCGTTATGTAGATAAGCCAATTCGTTATGTAGATAAGTCAATTCGTTATGTAGATAAGCCAATTCGTTATGTAGATAAGTCAATTCGTTAGGTAGATAAGCTAATTCGTTATGTAGATAAGCTATTTCGTTCTGTAGATATGTCACTTCGTTATGTAGATAAGCTAATTCGTTATGTAGATAAGCTAATTCGTTATGTAGATAAGTCAATTCGTTATGTAGATAAGCTAATTCGTTATGTAGATAAGTTACTTCGTTATGTAGATAAGCTAATTCGTTATGTAGATAAGTCAATTCGTTATGTAGTCCAGTCAATTCGTTATGTAGATAAGCCAATTCGTTATGTAGACAAGCTAATTCGTTATGTAGACAAGCTAATTCGTTATGCAGATAAGCTATTTCGTTATGTAGATAAATCAATTCGTTATGTAGTCCAGTCAATTCGTTATGTAGATAAGTTACTTCGTTATGTAGATAAGCTAATTCGATATGTAGATAAGTTAATTCGTTATGTAGATAAGATATTCGTTATGTAGATAAGTCAATTCGTTATGTAGATATGGTAATTCGTTATGTAGATAAGCTAATTCGTTATGTAGATAAGTCAATTCGTTATGTAGATAAGCTAATTCGTTATGTAGATAAGTTACTTCGTTATGTAGATAAGCTAATTCGTTATGTAGATAAGTCAATTCGTTATGTAGTCCAGTCAATTCGTTATGTAGATAAGCCAATTCGTTATGTAGACAAGCTAATTCGTTATGTAGACAAGCTAATTCGTTATGCAGATAAGCTATTTCGTTATGTAGATAAATCAATTCGTTATGTAGTCCAGTCAATTCGTTATGTAGATAAGTTACTTCGTTATGTAGATAAGCTAATTCGATATGTAGATAAGTTAATTTGTTATGTAGATAAGATATTCGTTATGTAGATAAGTCAATTCGTTATGTAGATATGGTAATTCGTTATGTAGATAAGCTAATTCTTTATGTAGAGAAGTTACTTCGGTATGTAGATAAGCCAATTCATTATGTAGATAAGCCAATTCGTCATGTAGATAAGTCACTTCGTCATGTAGATAAGTTAATTCGTCATGTAGATAAGTTAATTCGTTATTTAGATAAGCTAATTCGTTATCTAGATAAGCTAATTCGGTATGTAGTCCAGTCAATTCGTTATGTAGATAAGATAATTCGTTATGTAGATAAGCTAATTCGTTAGGTAGATAAGTTACTTCGTTATGTAGATAAGTCAATTCGTTATGTAGATAAGTCAATTCGTTATGTAGTCCAGTCAATTCGTTAAGTAGTCCAGTCAATTTGTTATGTACACTTGTTAATTCGTTATGTAGCTAAGTTAATTCGTTATGTAGTTAAGCCAATTCGTTATCTATATAAATCAATTCGTTATGTAGTCCACTTATCTACATAATGAATTGATTTATCTACATAACGAATTGAAAAATACTATTAGCAGACAGCTATGGGTTTCCATACTCTAGGATAAACATCTCGTTATCTCAATGAGTGTTGATTTATTCGTGTCAGGCAGTACGAAAAATGTACTTGCCTAGGCATGTACTCTTCAGCGTACGTTTTAAAATCAGACTGAACGAAATTACTTAAATTCTGATTAATTTGGGTTGAAATCTGAGAATTTCATGAAAATACCAAAGTATGTTCAACATATATGCTTAATATTCCTAGAACCTTCTCAAAGTACTACAGAACTGCAGTGTTGTTGCAAAATATCTTTGTGTCCCCTCTGCCTGGATAAGCAGTGTTCCTATTTTTGCCAGGGAACTACAAGGGCTATCGATAAATCTGTGGTAAACACCAAGTCGGATAGAGGCTATGAATAGATTTCGTCATCATTAAGAAACCACGGTCGGCCGCTATACTCCCTACCTTTCGGTTTCTGAATGGTGAATATATATCTGTATAACCTCTATCCTACAATTCGTACCTGACAGAGACATAACAAGTATTTCAATTATACCGGCCATGATAATTCTCAAATCAACGGAAATATTCTTTTCAAAAGAATTGTAATTATATTGTTGTTTTTACAAATGTTATAATTACCTGTTAAAAGTACACTTCAGCAGCTCGATTCCGTAACATTACCAATATTTAGTGAGTACGCGCTTTGTCCGTTATATGTCCATATGTCCGTTAGTTACCGTTAGTTATTTGGATATGTCCCTAAATAATGTATTAAATCACATGATGCCCATAAACACACAATGTAAACCACCCGATACGACTCAGGTTATCCTATTGAGCAGGCGTTAAGTTAGCGGGGTTACGTTACTGTAGCGGTAACATGGTATACCATTATACCGTATGGTATGGGGTTATCTGTTAAGATAGACTTTTTTCTTTTTTTCTTTCATTCTAAGGTTTATAGTCCCTCTACCATATGAGCCCCCGGGAAGAGAGATAGACTTAACATACCATCGGGTTTATAAATAGCATCGGACGGACTGCGCATCACGAGCAGAATCTTGAGGCTCTGCTTGGGTACCGTTTGCCTATATATTTGAGAAAATTACTAGTTAGATGTATTTAATAATAGTTATTATTATCATTCTCTAAACTTCTTTTTTTTAATGAAGATGTTTTCTGTATATGAAGATGTGAGTTACAAAATTTACGCATACTTCTAATCGGGAGGTAAACATAGATCTAAGTCATTTTTGTTTTTATATATTTATATAATTATATATGTGTATATGATGGTTTGTCTGTGAGGTATAACCACGGAATAGCCTCTAGTTTAAAACATGATCCGTTGAAACATCCTCAGGATGAAATGTCTCTCATTGTTTCATAGTGTATTTGATCTTTGTGCATTCTTTGCCTACACAGGGAGTAATTATACGTATACTTACTCCCTGGCCTACAGTAAATCGATATTGACGTCACACAATAAGACTGTAAATTTCACGAAATATTGTGCCATTGAATAATAGAAGCGCAATCAAATTCAATAGATTCCCGATCTGTTTTCGAACAAAATCATACATATTTGTACGAATATCTTTTTAGCAATTTTAAGCAATGTTGATCCGTGCTATTCCTAAAAAGGGGGCGAAAATGGATAATCGTTGGCATATTAAACCTATCTAAAAGAGGTATATCAACATGTAAGGATCAGGGTGAAAAGTATATGAGTATGACTTTCTCCATGCAGTAGCCAAGTATATGAATAGGAAGGGTCTCCGAAATGCCAGACACAAATCCGTACACAATTTGTCCAAGTGATCCCCACCCCGGGACTAGCTGTACCTTATTTTTAATTTAATATATAGTAATACATATTTTTGAATGGAATAGTATCTACACTACACCGATGTGCCAGTAGGCAGACTAAAAGAAAAATACCTTTAGACCTATACATGTATATAGCTAGCCGTACCCCAGGGTCCAGGGGTGTGGATGAGGAGTACAAATAATGAGGGTACCAACCCCGCACCCCCTGGCATCTGGAGTTCTGGCTTTTTTTGGGCATGGCATCTGGAATACTCCCTAACAGAGGGCCCGAGCTGTCTAGGGAGTCCGTGGGCATGCCCCCCCCCCCCCCCCCGGAAAATTTTGAAACCTAGGTGCTCTGAAATGGCATTTCCAGCAATCTGAGACATAAATTAGCTTAAATTTAATTTTTTGGATGGAAAAAAATATTTTTTGAGAAAAATACGGCGTACGCGTATGAAAAACTGCGATGTCGGCGTACGGCGTACCACAACCCGGCGTACGGAATACTGGCTAATATGGGTCGGAATCCGGCGTACGAAAAGGGGGTCGGTACCCTCAATAATCGCATCCGTCTTTTTCGTTGATCTGATTTTGTTTGGCACTTTCATAACTAAATAACATCTTGAAGAGATACGTACCACGTGCAATCACAGACCTCCGTACATTGCAGTTATTAGATCTACTAGTAGGTCTCTGGTGCAATTTACATTTGCAAATGTTTCAAGGTGGCCCCAATCCCACCCTATGCAGAGTGGGATGGGGAGGGGAAGGGCCCTATGCAGTGGAAGGACGACACCACCCTCATACAGTACACCTTCGTGGCTATAATTTGTACCACCCTAAAATCTGAGAAGACATGAAAACTGGGTTGGGCAACCTTTTAAAAAAAAAAGTTGCGCCCACCCCCAGCCCCCAACACTTTTATTTCGTGGAACTCGTCCAGAGCCTCATTGACCGGAAAACAACAACTGGGCACCATCTGCATCTTTTGGAAGCATCACTATTTCAAGCGTTTGTTGTCATTGTCAACGTGTTGCAGCATTATCTCCCAAAATTGCTGCGTCTTTTAGATCTACTGTACTGTATAGCGATAACAATGGTAAGTAGGCCTACTCATTTTTAAATATTTAGAAATATTGTGTTTTATCAGGTTGCCAGCATGTTTTGTTATACGTGACGGTGTATTTTTCATCGTTCCTAAACAGATCTAGAGACGCTTAGATCAACACTTTTTTTGGCGCCAGTTCATGTTCTACAAGATAAATAAACAACAACAAAATAAAAATATGATTTAGACTAAAGCACATTGCTATCTCTTGCTAAATATCTTTGCATTAAATTGGCCCATTTTGGGATGGTACAGTGCTTTGGGGTGTATAGAATCATTGGTAGCAAAGAATCATTTCCTGTTTAAATTCAGTTTTCTCAGCTCATATATTTTAGATTATTTTAAAACTTTCCAGGCTTGAAGATATATCATATAAGCATACATTTATTCAACGGTGAAATTATTTGGGACATTTTTCCATGCAAAATATATCACTACGTGCAACACCTCTCAGAAAAAATGATTCTATACTACCTGAATGAAGTGTGATTTGGAAACGAAAAAATCATACTGTCACAATAAACTCAGAAAGATATATTTGCTGTTTTGGCAAATGTAAGGGACAAAAATCAAAATGCAATCATCAATTAAGGTAACTTGTTGAAGTTTGCCACTTTTAAGGATAAAATGAAATTATGTAAATATTGGTGCAAAAACGCCTATTAAAAAATCACAGTTTCAGGACAATAATTTTAGAAATGTTGCTATCATACAACTATAAGGGTAAATCTAAATCAGAAATTAAATAAACATTTTCCTTTCACTTTAAAATTAGACGTTTAACCCAAGTGATTCTATACCCCCCAAAGCACTGTAACTTGAACAAGATTTTTAGATTGGGGGACATGTGCTACAGACCACAGATACCGGTTTAAAAAAAAAAAAAAAAAGTCATATTCTATTAAATACAGTATTTAATAGAATATAAGACTTTTTTTTATTTATTTTTTAAACTGGTATCTGTGCTACAGACTACAGTCATGACAGTGAATTCAAAACCTGTTCCATTTACTTTCTCAAGTTACTGAGTCTTGGCCACCCAGCTTGCTTTATGTCATGATTTATTCGCTTCAGAACCAAGGAAAAATTCGATGTTTGAAATCTCACCTCATGTAATTTTGTCAAACATGAAGGGCGATTTTGTCGAGCTTTTGCCAATCTTTCCCCCCTCGACAACAGCCAAATTTTGCAACATATATACACTGTTTATAAACCTTACCTACTGATGATGAGGTTTATATATATATATAACTTATATATTTTGAGAATCCAAATTTAACTGCTTTAAAGGGACACATGGCAATCTCAACGTTTTTACCAAGGCTTCAAGCATAAGAATTTGCGTCACGATGTATAACTATCTATTAGTCCAGTATCATTTTGACTTTAAAACTGCTTGCATATAATTAAATAAAAAAACTGAGATTTTATTATTTCTTCTGATTATGACAAAGGTTTAAATATATTATATATAGGTTTATATATATTAAATTAATATTGGTGCAATATTATCATCAGTTGGTAATTAATGTGCAAAAACAATTTGCTTATGATATTTTATAATTAATATTTATGATTGAACAATGCAAGTTATAAAGAAAAACTAACGGGACACTGCGAGTTTTAACAAAATCAAGATTGCCGTGTGTCCCTTTAACCAGCCAGACTAAACACCAAAACTGGAGTGTCAAATTACAGCTCATCATTTTATGCATATTCAACATACAACATCAATCTACAGTAATATCATAATATACAATTACTGTAAAAGAAATATAGGAAGTATTTTAAGAACCCATGAATAAACCTATACTTTTTAATCGGCACATATACATTATGTAAAATATATACGAGTATCACTTTTTCTCATCAATTTTTGAATCTCGAGATAAGTCCCGCACACAGTTCTTTTGACATCCGTCAAACTTTTCAGTTGGCAGAATACAGCTGAATCTTTTTCACACACAAAATAAAATTCAAAATAGTCACATACGTGTCCAATCTCTCCATCTAAGAAAGTAGTCTGCGATCACATGATAATTTGTCACATGACCATAGCTAAAATATAAAAAACATAACTTCCAACACCGTGACACCACCAACTATCGGCCGTTGATTGACATGTAAACAGTCGAAAGAAACACGACTTATTATCTACCATCTCAGGCTTATGGGGCTTCACCCCACTGACCCCCTAAAGGTCAACAACCCCTTAGGCCACACCAAGCTCACTCTTGACTTGCATTGGTCTTTGACAGCTATGTAGTCAGGTAAAATATGTTATAGACTTGCAGCGTTTTTTCCCCTTCTATAAATGGTATTAAAAAACAGTACTTTTCGGTACCTATTCCAATGGCAAAAAGTATGATTTTTTCCCATTGGAGTGGGAAAAAATCCCAATCCTTAAAAAAAATATAATATTTATTTTTAGTAGTAGTAGTAGTACAAGTAGTACAAGTAGTATTGTTCTAATGATTTAGAGCGAAACTTTAAGCAGAAGAGAAGCGGGAAATATATTCTTTTAGGTCAGGGTAATGAACTTCAGCGTTGAAGGGAATGTAAACATGGTAATGTTAAAGTATTTAAGTATACAATATTGCTTTTGTTTGATAGTGAAAATGTCCCAGTTTAAGGCAAAACAATGCGAGTTTTCCCAGTCGAATGGGTACGGGCGCCATTTAATACCAAAAGGGTGAAAAACAATCACTGATTTGACAGTGAAATATGGAAATGCAATGATCTATTAAATCAAACCCACTCTTAATCTGCTATGACATAAATCAACTCACTATAGATAAACTTATTGTATTTACAGAGAACACACATCTCCGAACAAAACCGGCTTGTGTTGGAAGAAATGTATGTAAGTGGGATGAAATCCAAAGGGAAGGAGGCGGATGAAAAGCACCGTGAGGCTGCTTCTAAAACTGGCCTTGAAATTCAAGTAATAAAGGTACATTTGAACAGTAGAACTTTGGTCTACCCATATATAATTATTAAAAATGTATATTTTTATGCCCTCGAAGGGCGGCATATAGTAGTCGCACCGTCCGTCTGTCAGTCTGTACAATCGTGTCCGGTCATTAAAGGGAATGTAGCGACACAGCCAAACAAGCTCTATTATTGAGAGTTCTGAAAAACTTGGAAAAAGGTGAAAGAATTATCAAAATCGGACAATAAACAAAAAATATATGACCATTTAAAGGTTGTTCTAAAACGAATATGGGAGCCGCCATTTTTAGAACTATGACGTCATAGTTCCATATTACCATATATGGAATATTGATAAATATCATTTACAACAAAGAAAATCACCTAAAATGAATGCATGTATTTTACTGGTCATATAAAGCATTATTGCCATTAAGTATTACATATTTTTCATACAGTTGCCGTCATTTTTCCCTATAAGTCAGTTAATTTTCATATTTATCAATATTCCATATATGGTCATTTAGAATCGTGATGTCATAACTCTCAAAATGGCCGGTTCCATATCTGTTTCAACAGAAACTTCAAATGATCATATCTTCTTTGTTTATCATCCGATTTTGATTATTCTTTCACCCTTATTCAGTTTTTTCAGAACTAACAATCATACAGATGTTTGGCTGTGTCGCTACATTCCCTTTAACTCTGACATTTCTGGACGGATTTTCAAATAACTTAGCACTAGTGCTCACCACAACAAGATGAAGTGATGCACAAAAAATCCAGGTCTGTGGCTCCAAGCTCAAGGTCACACATGGAGGTGTCAAAGGTCAAAAAAGGTAGTACTTTCGTGTCTGGTTAATAACTCCGACATTCATTGACGGATTTTCAAATAACTTGGCACAAGTGCTCACCACATCAAGACAATGTGTCGCGCGAAAAATCCAGGTCCCTAGCTCCAAGGTCAAGGTCACACTTAGAGGTCAACGGTCAAAACCATTTCGGGGGCATTTGTCACTTTAATACAGTGACATTTCTTGTTCATATTTATTATTATTCTTGGTGCTCAAGCTATGATTAGAATCTCTATTCATAACAGTTTAGTTTAATAATATTTTATTGCAGATATGTTACAATACATCAATTCAACACCACAATATTCATAGAAACATATGCATATTGTGGTGTTGAATTGATGTATAGTAACATTCATAACAGATTAGTGATGTGAGGCAAGGTGATGTAAAGATATTATCAATTTAAGATAAATTAAAAAAAAAGTATGACTCTTGACAGTGTCTTTTAAATCCAGGGCTGTAACCAAAAATGCAAAAACAGTGAGGCAGAATTCTCATAGGCATCTCGCAAAGTTTTTTTTCTCACGTTATTGTTCATTTGCCCCAAATTTTGTTAAAATACTAAGTGTAAAAGTAGCATTTTAGATTGCTATAAAAAATACCAAAAAAATATATATTGCTAGCTTTAATACTAGCTAAAATAGAAACTCGAGCACTTTTGGCTTTTCACCTCAGTTTTTAGCTCTACTGTCGTTAACTTTTGTCTCGTTAAGACAATAGGGCCTTCATTTTTCATCTGATCTTTACCAAACTTTACCACATTGTTAATATAATGAAAGCTCGGACAAGTTCGAAAACCAGCCAGATCGGACCAGTAACAGCGGAGTTATGGCCCTTGATTTAGTTAAAAATGCTATATTGCTATATTTTTGCCTCGTTAAGACGATAGGGCCTTCATTTTTAATCCTATCTTTACCGAACTTTAACAGATTGTTAATATCAATGAAAGCTTGGACAAGTTCGAAAACCAGCCATATCGGACCAATAACAGCTGAGTTATGGCCCTTGATTTAGTTAAAAATGCTATATTTGCCTCGTTAAGACGATAGGGGCTTTGTTGTTCATCCGATCTTTGCCAAAGTTTATCAGATTGTTAATGTCAATGAAAGCTCGGACAAGTCCGAAAACCAGCCATATCGGACCAGTAACAGCAGAGTTATGGCCCTTGATTTAGTTAAAAATGCTATGTTTTGCCTCGTTAAGACATTTTTCATCCGATCGTTACCAAACTCTATCAGATTGTTCAGGGGCGTTCCTGGGGCTAATTTAGGTATACGCACCATCGAGTTTTGGATTCACAAATGTGCCTAACCCCCCTATACCTTCAGTTTTTATTGCATTTTTAGCCCTTTTTATTTGTTTGCTTCTTTAATAGCCTGTACGCACGTGCGTCAGTGCGTATGCCCAGGTACGGCCCTGTTGTTAATGTCAATGAAAGCTCGGACAAGTTCGAAAACCAGCCAGACCGGACTAGTAACAGCGGAGTTATGGCATGGCCCTTGATTTCGTTAAAAATGCTATAATTTGCCTCGTTAATACGATAGGGCCTTCATTTTGCATCTGATCTTTTCCAAACTTTACCGGACTCTTTTTTATATTATTAATATATTTTTATTTATTTTTTTATTTTTATTTTTAAAGGGACACTGTCCGCAAGTAAGCAGATATTGAGCATAACCAAATAATTGTTTGACTTTTATTCAGTGAAATGTATACATGAAAACATGAGAATAGATCCTAAGAAGTATGTAGGAATACATGCGTGACACTGAGTTTGAAAAAAAATTGGTTTTAATTATTATATGTAAATAAAGTGGGTCCCACACTATTTACCTTTTCTGCGATCACGTGACATCCATTAGCGCATTAGGTTTTCACCATAGTATATATTCCGTAATATGTACAGCCCGATGTCCGACTACTTTACGCTCAGGCACACTATTATTACTGCGAGTGTAAAGAAAAGGTAATTTTAGTTAGGGCTGCGGGTTCAAACGCTCGAAGTGGGTTATCTTTTTTTGTACCGCGATTGAATACCGTTTAACAATCTTGCTTTTAATTAGTAAATATTGAATAATGTTTAGTGTGTAATGTTTGCGAACATAATTATTGTGTGTTTGATAAGCTAAAAGCTACAGACAGTGTCCCTTTAATAGTTTTGTTTTATTTATTTTTTTGAATATTTTTTTTTTTTTTAGCTCTATTGGCCAAGTTCAAAAACTAGCCAGATCGGACCAGTAACAGAGAGAAGTTATTGCTCTTCATTTAGTTAAAAATGCTATATTTTGCCTTGTTAATACGGTACTAGGGCCTTCATTTTTCATCTGATCTTTACCAGACTTTTACCAGATTCTTTAGTTATGGCCCTTGATTTAGTTAAAATGCTGTATTTTGCCCAAAACTTTAAAAAAAACACGTAAATTGCAGTCACTCACTTCATTGATGTTATAAGAGCCATGTTAGCCAGTAGAGCATCCCTATGCCCTCTGGCCAAGTTTGAAAATAAAGCCAGATCGGACCAGTAATGGCGGAGTTACGGCTCTTGATTTAGTTAAAAATGCTATATTTTGCCTCTGTAAGACGATAGTCACTCGCTTCATTGATGTTATAAGAGCATATTAGCAAGTAGAGCGTCCACAGGCCCTATTGGGCCTCTTGTTTTTTAAATAAACTGGGAAAATTACAAAATTGGGAAGAGGCCCAGGCCTGTCCATTTTGGGGAAAAAAAGAACACGCTTATTTCTCATTAATGGAAAACCATAAGATTTCACAAATTAAGTAAATATGGCATTAGACAATAATATGCTTTATTTATATTGTCATCCTGTAGTTATTATAATTACTAATTTCGCTGAGTCTGAATTGACTTAACATACAAAACACATTACAGAATTCACTTTCTGATTGGGACAGATTTCTGGCACTGTTGGGAAAAAAAAACAGTAACATTTTGATTTGGGAAGAGGCCCTTTACAAGCCTCTGTTGAGACTTTGGGCAAAATCCTCTATGTGTGTCATGTTAATATGTACATTGTATTTTAGACAGGTATGTCTATACACTGATAGTGGTATAGTTACATACAAATGCATGCATGTAAATACTTTTGAAAATGTTAATGAATTTTTGCTTAAAAAAAGATGTAAATGAAAAGATACTAATCGTTGTTAAAATTGTTTTTAAAGACATGTAGATAGAGCCCGTCATTAATAAACATGTAGATAGAGCCCGTCATTAATAAACATGTAGATAGAGCCCTAACTTGAACTTTGAGATCAAGGTGCTTTTAAAACAATTGTCCTGGAATGTTAATTTTTATAAGAATGAGTTAATTACGTAACATGCAAATTGCAGACCTGTGCTACTTTGAAAGTCTATCCATGGAACACCTATGCGTGTAGTTATGATGCATCCTGGTAATGTTGATGTTTAGTTTCATGTAACTAAGGCCACTATTAAAAAATTGTTTGTTTGCAGTTTCCGACCCATGGCTTTTAGGGGTTGGTCGGTAGGTAGGGATATATATTTTTTTTTTTTAAATATTTTTTATTAGTAACGCACGCCCATCGACGGCATGCAAATATCGTGTGCTTGACTAGTATTATTCATAGAGTTTTTTTAAAAAAAAGGGTTTAGTTAAATATTAACAGAACATGCAAGAAAAAAAAATTAAAAAAAAATTAAAAAAAAAAAATCATAAAAAAAAAAATTAAAAAAAAAATATATATATATATTAAAAAAAAATTGTTTGGGTCGGCGGATTTGCCGTGGGTCGGTCGCAAACTGCAAACAAACAATATTTTAATTTAGGCCTAAATATTATTCTAAAGTGTTGTCGAATTAAATTGAAGAGTATTGATTTTTTGATTTATCAGGATTGGGTTTTGAACCACCACAAAAAGGTTTGTGGAAGCCTTTTTGTGGAAGGGAGTACTCGTATCCAAGTGCTCATTATAGCCGTGGGATGACTTTATATAACTGCTTTGTCTGGGAAAATAAAGGTACTTTAACTATGAAGAATTTGTTTTTGAATTAATTTACTGGTTATATTGGACTTTTAAGGTTCTCGATCTATTAAAGACTGAGCACTTTGCATTGTCAATAATCTAGGACCTGAATATGTTAATTCCACCATACTTGCAGTAACTTGGTTGTTAATACACAAGCAACTTTGCAATTATTGTTGAAAATCATATGAAACGGGAGGACGCTCGTGCATCTACCGGCTGAGTATCACCAACGTTTCAATGAAAAACCAAAAGTCCACCAATTTTATCTCCATTTTGACTGACTTCTGTACGTTTCATACATAAAAATACTGAAACTTTTTATTTAACAAATCTTTCCTGGTTGCTTACCGCAGATGTTTGTTGTATATAGCCTGTGTTTTTAACATGTATTTCTAAATTTATTTGATAAATTTTAACATAAACTTTAATGTCCTTTTTAAACATTCCATATGACATTCCATGCAGACTAGTGGGCTAATAATTATATGTACTGTGTATAAATACAGTAACTGTCTTATTTTAGGGAAACTTGGACATTTGACCGAGTGGTCATCTGCTGGAACGAGTTGCCAGCAGAAAACAAGCTCTATTATAAAGAAATGACCAGCCAAGAAAAGAAGGGGATTGTTGGCGACCCCAAAGAGCAAAGAAGACACTTCTAAAGAGCATGAGTAAACTAGTAAGAAATATTTATTACATTTCTGTGGGTGAAAGATCTGGATTTCTCATTAAAAGAATATTCATAATTGC
Source organism: Cyrtodaria siliqua (assembly GCA_037043455.1). Lineage (NCBI taxonomy): Eukaryota > Metazoa > Mollusca > Bivalvia > Adapedonta > Hiatellidae > Cyrtodaria > Cyrtodaria siliqua. Next base: position 41,762 of record JAWPHD010016792.1, read on the forward strand.
TTAATATTAATAATCAACTCCAACACAAAATAAGTAACTGTGTTGAATCATGACAGTGGTAAAGTGTTGCTGACGTCGAAGTCATCTGCCAATAACGTTCAATAAAGCAACTAATTTTAGTTGAAATCATACATGAACTGATTTAAAATGAAATAAATCTAGATTATTAAACTGCTGTGTTCGATTATACAGAATTCCTTCACTCAAAGAACCACACGTCTACCATCGCCATTACCAAAATGATGGGCATGACATTAAGTTGACCTTTGACTTTTTATTTTCAAGGAGTATTGAACATTTCTTATGTCTCTTTGAATTGTTTTTAAATTTTTATATTAACATCGAATTTTGAGTTCAAGAAAGGATATAATTCTCAAAGGTGCTACATTGAATTTTCCAACATTGATTAAATTTATAATATAACATGTTTCTAAATGGTTATTCTTTATTTCAAACGACACAACTGTACCCTGTTATTGTATGTTCTACAAAATGAAGTTGGGGCTATATAGGAATCATGTTGTCCGTAACGTCCAGTCGCGCAACACATTTTTGTCGCGTCTCGTCGCACATTTTTGTCTGTCTCGACGTGTAATACATTTTAATACTTTTTCAAGTTTTGAATCATTCAGAATGGGTTGTTCCCAAATTTCATATACACATAACTACTAATGACCTTGTGTCAGGCCTTGACACTAACTTTTTTAAGAGGTAGCAAACAGGACTACGAGCTTTGAAAATCAGGTAGTCCTTGTAAAAAACAGGTAGGTCTGATTTCATCGACCTACAACTTGTGGTGATAGGTAATAACAAGTTTACGTCAGTACATTGTGAGGAATTTTGGTAGCCTGAGTTAAGAGAATGCTTATTAGGAAGAAGCTTTATCAAAGTTGGTAGAGGTCTTCCCAAAGCAGGGTTAGGGGCAAGTTCCCAGGGCGCAATCCCTGAATAAAAAATGTCAGCTATTCAAATATCCTCAGATGGTCTCTCCTGATAAGAAAAAGATGAAGGAATAGAATAAATTGAATTGGCCAAAGACTCCATTTATAACTCTTTGAAGCTTTTTCATAATATTCTACTGATGGTTTTTTTAATTTTAGACATTAACTTACTATTAACAAACTATTGATCTATTTAAGCGCAAAAAATACGGGTTGTAGTGCTATTTTATAGGACGGTTAGGCATTTTATCATTAAAATCATTAAAACTTTATAAAATACTATTGTTAAAGAACCTTCTCGTCTGACAATGTTTGTGTTTTGTGAAATCTTCCAGTGTTTGCTATTGGAAAACGCCTGTTTCATTTTATATTTTTTTCGATAGACGCTTGCAAATAACTGAATTCCATGCAAAAAATGTAAGCGCTTAGAGGGTCTAGTTCATAAAACCAAAAGTTATTTTGCTGTCAAAATAGATCGATGATTTCTTTAATTTCTTTGTTATTAAAGTATAAAAAGATTCGAGGGAAGTTTCAAGTAGCCGACGGGATACCTATCTGAGAGGTTAAGGTAGTCCTGGAATTTAGGTTTACGAACCACCGTTAGTGACGAGGCCTGCCCTCTACATCACCTATTGTTGATTGCCTAATTTACAGAATTATGGCCCTTTGTTTGACTTAAAATTTAAGCGGACCCCACTCCTCAACTTAAGTGATAGTTCTAGTTTTTCTCGAAATAAATATAAAAAAAATTACTGAGCAGATATTTTGTGCAAACGGAGGATATAATCCACTTTTAAAACATTATAAGTTCAATTAATGTACTAAATTCACACAAGAACATCACAGACATGTTTCCTGATCATAATATACATGTTCCTCTATCAAAGTGACACTAACTTTAATCACAAAAAAACCCTCAGGGGTGAACACTCTAGCACCTTCATTTTTAATTTGATCTTTACCAAACTTGACCAGATTGTTGATATTGATGAAAACTCGGACAAGTTGAAACCAGCTAGATTGGATTAGTAAAACCAGCTCTTGATTTATTGAAAAATGCCATATTCTACCTTGTGAACACTCTAGCACCATCATTTTGTTTTATCTTTGTCCGTCGCGTCGCGTCCCGTTTATTATTTAACAGATAATAGTTACATGGTTGCATATTTGCTTTTCATTTTTGGTATGATGTGAAAATACATTATGAAAAACACATAAGGTTACATTCCACTAATTATACTAATTTTTGCATATTTTAATTATTTGTCCCCTTATTTAACAGATAATGGTTGCATGTTCTTTTCTTTTTTATGATGTAAAAATACGTAATAATACCTCATAAAGTTATACACTACTAATCTTAAGACCTTCTTATGGATGGCGAGAGGTGTACAGTACTGGTTCTAACCCAGGAAAAATGGGTGGTCAGCCTCCACCACAAAAAAAATCGATCGTCATATATAACCTTACATGTGTTGAAATGACATAAAACACCATACAAACAAAGACCTCATAAGGTTCCACTAATTTACGTTGTGTCTTGTCCCGTCTCGTCGCGTCCTGTGGCATTATTTAAAGGGACGCTGTTCGTAAGTAAGCAGATATGAGCATAATCAAATAACTGCCTGACTTTTATTCAGTGAAATGTATACATGAAAACATGAGGACAGACCCTAAGAAGTATGTAGGAATACATTCTTGAGATTGAAAAAAAAAGAAGTTTTAATTATTATGTATGTAAATAAAGTGGGACCTACAATATTTACCTTTTCTGCGATCACGTGACTTCCATTAGCGCATTAGGTTTTCAACATAGTATGTATTGCGTAATATGTATAGCCCGCTTAGCTCAGTAGGAGCGGTGTCGACCACTTACGCTCATGCACACTATTTTTCGGCAAGTGTAATTTTAGTTTGGGCTGCGAGTTCAAACGCACGAAGCGATTTACTCTTTTTTTTGTACCACGATTGAATTCCGTCAAACAATCTTGCTTTTATTAGTAAATATTCAATAATGTTTAGTGTGTAATGTTTGCGAACATAATTATTGTGTGTTTTATAAGCTAAAAGTTACGGACAGTGTCCCTTTAAAAATTAACGATTGCATGGTTGCATATTTGCTTTTCCTTTCTGGTATTTTGTGACAATACATTATGAAACCACATAAGGTTACATTCCACTAATTATAATTACTTCTTAAGGTTACACTCCACTAATTTTTACACACGATTCCACTAAGTTTTTAATTATTTGTTCTGTTATGTAACAGATAATGGTTTCAAGTTTTCTTTTTCTTTTTTTATGATTTGAAAGTACATAATGAAAACTTCACAAAGTACACACTATGAATTTTAATATCTCATAGGGTTACAGTCCACTAATGTACGTCGCGTCCAGTCTATCGCGTCCCGTTGCATTATTTAACAGATAATGGTTGCATGTTTATTTTTCCTTTTTGATTTGATGTAAAAACATTATAAAAACACATAAGGTTACATTCACTAATTATACAGACTTCATAAGGTTACACTCCACTAATTTGTATGTATTCGATTCACATATTTATACCCCTTGCCAAACAAGGTTTATTGGGGCTATATAATAATCACTTTAGAGTTATTTAGCAGATAATGTTGCTATGGTTGCATATTTGCTTTCCATTTAGTATGATATGAACATACTTAATGAAAACCACAACCACTAAGTACCGGGTATATAAGACATCTTAAGGTTACACTCCACTAATTTTTACTTAAGACTTCACATATTTTAATTATTTGTAGCGTTATTTAACAGATAATCATATAATTGTTGCATATTTTCTTTTCCTTTTTCTTATTTAATATGTGAGACTCCACATATTTTCATAAGATTTTGCGTAAGTTGTATAAACAACCAAATTCAATTAATAATCGTTGAATTATCTGCCCTTGAATTGCCAGAAATGCCTACTTTTGCTTGTGGGTACTCTAAACCCTCCATTTTTCATCCATCATCTTACCAAACTTACACAGTAATAACATACTCATAAGATCTCAAAGGAGATATTAAACTGGTCAGATTTGATTGCTTATAGCTGAGTTATCTGCCCTTGAATTGACGAAAATGCACAGTTTTGCCTTGTGAGTACTCCAACTCCTTTGTTACCTGATCTAAACAATACTTACACAGTAGTTATATATTCATTACATCTCAAACAAGTTTTTGAGAAACAGCCAGATTCGATTGCCAATTGCTGAGCTATCTGCCAATGAATGTGCAGAAATGCATAATGTTGTCTTGTTAATATAAAACAATTTAGTTTCCCATCTTATCTTCACCAAACATCACATAATGTGTAATATAATCCGATTTTGGACAAGTTCTTCAATCATGCATATATCCGATGCTATTAAAGTGAGTTATCTGCAAATATTACATATTCTGAGCTTGCTTAGAGCATGGAAGCTTTGTTTTTCACTGATTTCCACCAAATGTGTATGTAGCAAGCCGAGTGATACAGGCCGTCTTGGGCATCTTGTTTTTCAGGCTTTATTGAAACTCCTGATATAGTTTTTGATATATCTCCAATAGAATCTAAGTGATTTTTTTTAATAAAATCTAAATGCATTTATTATTGTCACTTGCTATTATCTGCTTGAACAGAACTTGACCAAACTTAGTGTAAATGTCAGGAAAAAGGTAATAAACATCAAATTTGGATACTACATATTTATCACTATAATCGAAGTTGGCTGTATCAGTATCTGTAAATCATTGTTTTTATTCTTGTTTTTCCGCATAAATAGGATTCCTATATTTAATTTACAGATCTCAGATCTCTCTCAAATGTGGAATGGATATGGCTTGTGTGGGGATCGACACAGATGGGGCAGCCTGATCCTCGCTGGTGAGGGGCAAGTTGCTGCTTTTTTTAGAAGCAGGCAACAAGTTGCTGCTTTTTATAGAAGCAGGCAACATGTGTTGGATGAGATAATGATTTCATCCCAACATGTGACAGGTGAGAAAATTTATTCTCCAGCTCGTCCTGTAGGTATTTTTTTGTTGTGTTTCTCTTTGGCGGGTGGAGAAATATATCCTGGATGGGGATATAAACGGACGGTCGGGTAAAATGAACCACTTTATTTTTTTGTTATAAGTTATAAGTGTGCATTGTACCCCATACATTTTTTCTTGAAATTAATACATAAAAATATGGTTTTTAGCCTCTACTGATCAGAGATCAGCAGAGCTTATGCCGTGGTGCGGAGTCCGTCGTCCGTCCGTCGTCTGTCCGTCTGTCCGTCTGTCTGTCCGTAAACTTTTATTTGTAGCGACTTCACAGCTGAAACTACTGGATGGATATTCATGAAACTTTACAGAAATGTTGCCCATAAAGTCTAGTTGATCTAGCAAAAATTCATGTTGATGTGAAATCCAAGATGCCGCCAAAAGCTAAAAATAGAGTTTTAAAATACAAGTTTGTAGCGACTCTTCTTGAAAACTATAAGTGATATTGATATGGGACTTTTCTAAAATGATCAGCATGACGATGATGTTGATCCTAGTCAAAAATCGTTTTGATTCAACGTTAAACATGGCTGCCAGTGGCCATCTTTGTTTACATAGAGTTATATAGTAAAAACTTGTAGCGACTTCACAGCTGAAACTACTGGATGGATATTCATGAAATTCTACAGAAATGTTGCCCATAAAGTCTAGTTGATCCTAGCAAAAATTCATGTTGATGTGAAATCCATGATGGCCGCCAAAGCTAAAAATAGAGTTTTAAAATACAAGTTTGTAGCGACTTCTTCTTGAAAACTATAAGTGATATTGATATGGGACTTTTTCTAAAATGATCAGCATGACATGATGTTGATCCTAGTCAAAATCGTTTTGATTCAACGTTAAACATGGCTGCCAGCGGCCATCTTTGTTTACATAGAGTTATATAGTAAAAACTTGTAGCGACTTCACAGCTGAAACTACTGGATGGATATTCATGAAACTTTACAGAAATGTTGCCCATAAAGTCTAGTTGATCCTAGCAAAAATTCATGTTGATGTGAAATCCAAGATGGCCGCCAAATATAACTAGAATGATAACATAGTTATGAAGCCCAGTATAAGTTAATGCCTACACAATGCAAAAGTTGAAAGTCTCAGTCTCGGTTTGATTGAGAGTCACGTTTATGAACGGTGGAGAAAATGTTTCCTATCGTTCACGCCCTTCAAGCCCGAAATTCAGCAGAAATCAATTAATACAACAATCTTATACAATTATCTGTACACAAACAAATCATTATCTAGTAATTGTTAGCATGGTCTGTGCATTT
>JAWPHD010016793.1:0-48017 GCA_037043455.1 Cyrtodaria siliqua
CTGAAGTAGGTCAGTCTATAAGTCTCCCCTGACCCTATAACACAAGTTTTAATAAGAAATCAGCAAAAACAACTTTAACTCACTGTTGATAGAGATCAACCCAATAAACATGCAGTGAAATTGTATTAGCAATCTGCATGAATAAGTAGGAATTGAACTGAATTTGGTTGAATGGATCATCAAATAGAGTGGATACATAGGATTCCAGGACCCGCCCTTCTCTTACTAATAAGTAGATTCCAATGCTTCGGAGGACAGACTGATACACAGGACCGATTAGTCTTACTCAACATAATGTAGCAACATTCCTCCTCCAAACTTGCAGACAGTCCCTTTAATTATATTAATATGTCAAATGCGAAACATTGCAGCATGTCCTGGTTATTAATGGCTTCTAAAGACGGTATTAATCATAATAATGACAATAGGGAGGGCAAGCTGTATCCATAAAAGAATGTTTCCACTCATCGACAAATTGTTTAGGTTTTAAGACTCACTCAACAGATTCAGAGGGAGAGAATATAGCTCATATAATATGTTCTGATCATTTTTTATGATGATGATTGTTGGATGATGATGGAAAAAGAGTATGAAGAAGACAGATTATTATATTGACAATGATGATGATGAAGAGGAGCATGAGTATGAGCATGAGCAAGAGGGAGGGAGGGAGGTGGTGGTGGTGGTGGTGGTGGTGGTGGTGGTGGTGCTGCTGCTGCTGCTGCTGCTGCAGCTGCTGCTGCTGCTGCTGACTGACTAATGATAATGAAGATGTTGCAGATGCTTTTGTGTTGATGATGTTGATGGTGACAATAATGATGGCGAATTAGTGATCCATATAACTGATATAATTGAAGACACACAAGATACCTCTGTGTCCCCTATTACAGAGATACCCCTGTGTCACAGAGATACCCCTGTGGATCCTATCACAGAGATTCCCCTGTGTCCCCTATTACAGAGATATCCCTGTGTCCCCTATCACAGAGATACCCCTGCGGACCCTATCACAGAGATACCTCTGTGTCTCCTATCACAGAGATACCCTTGTGTCCCCCATTACAGAGATATCCCTGTGTACCCTATCATAGAGATGCCCCTGTGTCCCCTATCACAGAGATACCCCTTTGTACCCTATTACAGAGATGCTCCTGTGTATCCTATTACAGAGATGCTCCTGTGTATCCTATTACAGAGATTCCCCTGTGTACCCTATCAAAGAGATTCCCCTGTGTACCCGATCAAAGAGATTCCCCTGTGTACACTATCAGAGATACTCCTGTGTGCCTTATCACAGAGAAGATCCAACAAAGGGAAGCAAAGGTACCTATCTTTTGTTGATAATACTTGGAACCTTGCATGTTGGAGTTCTTGTAATAAATGCATCCCCAAGTACATAATTACCTTGATACACATCAGGGGCTGTCTCAACATGAATGGTTGATAATAAAAAAGACTTGCCACTATACAAGCTCTTAGTTTATGCAATCTAAACTGTTCATATTAATTAAAAGGAAAATACTTCTTATCAGCTGAAAGCAGCACTTATCAAAGTTGTCAAATTTGAGAGCTGATCAACATTTCTGCCAAAAAACGTTTCCATTCTGCTACAGGATATTAAGTGAAAGTAATAATTCAGTGGTTTATTTTATATATATATATATATATTGGGAACATACAAACCATACAATCACAACTGGGATTCATAAAATTGGGAAAAAATACAGTAAAACCTTCATTTCATAATTGTATCTTTAATAAGCTATCTCTTTGCCACATGTTTTTAAACTTACATTTTATTTTCTCACCACTGTAATTTTATGAATAAAAAAATGGGGGGGGGGGGGGGGGGGGGGGGGGATAGGGGACACAGGGATATCTCTGTAATAGGGGACACAGGGGAATCTCTGTGATAGGATCCGCAGGGGTATCTCTGTGACCCAATAACGGCAATAAAAACAGCCAAAACAAACTCACCATTGTAATTTTATGAATAAAAAAATGGGGGGGGGGGGGGGGGATGTTTTGGCATTGGGAATATGACCAAATAACGGCAATAAAAACAGCCAAAACAAACTCACCACTGTAATTTTATGAATAAAAAAAACTGTATCCTATCAACATCATGAACCAAAGATTTTGACATTGATTGCCAAAAAAATATACCATCAGCAAAGACAAATTATAAGGATGACTAGTCAGCGGTTGTTATTTAACAGACGAGTTCAATCATATTAGCTATCCATTCAATAACGCAAGGTAACATCATTATTCATTATTTACAGAAATATAAGCCCTTCCTTTAAGGTATGTGTACTGCATGTCAAGCTAGTTAACGTATAAAAAAATGAAACCGATAAAACGCCTTTTACTATAAGATTTCACTCCCTATCCCTGTCAAACGAGACGCATTTATTTTTTAAATTTGCATACTGTATTCATACAATTTTTTGATAAAAAAATGAATATCTTTATCCGCTCAGCCGTGGGTGTTGCTAATTTCATCTTACATTTTTATACCCCGAGTAAGAAATTTAAATAATGATAATACGGGAATGTTTGTGGCTAAATTTAGACTATTCATGAGTTCTCTCAAGTCACGTAGAACAGTAACTGTTGTGGAAAACAAGTTGTTTTTAAACTTCAGAACCATCGTTCAGTAACTACCGATATAGAATGATTGAAAATTATGCACAACCATCAAGGTTGAAAATGAAGCAATGATGAATGACATTTGTGCAAAACTGCAGAATGCATGCATTTCTTTATCATTAGTTTCTATTTACGCAATGTGAATGCATGTCACGCAGGTTTGGATTATTATGTTGGGAAAGCTTACATTTTGGATGAGCTTAATAGCCTTTTAATAGCCTTACCTCTAACTTATAAAACACTAATTCATTCACCCAGTATATAAGGCCAGACTTCTTTAATCTTTAGGTTTGCCGACCCAAATTATTGCTGAAATCAAAAAAAATAAATATATAAATACAAAATTTCCAAAACACTATTCCCTCGGCAATACGTAAATTTGCGGTAAAACTGGGTACGAAACGTCCAGGGTATGAAGCGTCTGATCTGTATCGTAGACCCGGTTTTTACACTTTTACCTGAAGCGTTTATCGATCGAGAGTGTACGAAAACATGGTGGACTTCACGCAGTTGGAGGAAAGAAAACTGTTTTGGTGGTTTAGGCTGGTTTGTACCATCGATAAAGACAAATCAAACAAGCGTGTAAATAAATTTGTTAAAGCAGAGTCTGGCCAAACTGTTGTGCAAATGCACCGTCCAGTTATTTGCAATTCATTTATATTGACGAATTGCCGTCGTCGTCGTTTGACGAAGAAAAACTAGAGAAACTTGCAAAATGTGACCCGGCAATGCCGGATGATGTTCTTGCCGAAACTGGAATAAAATACATACGATGCAGGTTTAATGATTGCTCTTCTACCGAAACTACAAGTGAAGAGAGTAGACAAACTCCTTCTGCGTTCGATGTTCTGATGAAGATGTCGAGAAAGTAGACATTCCTGCCAAAAGTAAGGTATGATATATATACACCCCGTTATCAATTTAATAGGGAAGATGTTATACACCAGTCATCACTCCCGCCTGGTACAGGACTGGGCAGGGTTATTAACATTTTCCTCTGCAGAGCCTGGGTAAGAAGCCCAAGAATGAAGTATTTGTTTTAATCTTACATCAAAACTATTAATTTATGAGCAGAAATACAGTTGCTTGAATATTGTTTTTAAGGGAGTGCCAATACTTTTTATGCCATTGATATACTGTAGTTTTGGATATTATATATAAAAAACATAATCAAATTTCATGAAGCTTGCAACAAATAATCAAAATAAACCATAATAGATTGCCTTTTAATTGACGTGTTACCTTGAAACTAAGATTAAAGTCATTTAATACTATTATACAATCTTTTTTCTTTCAGACGCCTTTGTGGGCATGTTTTCATGATTTTTTTTTTATTATTCCCTCCTCCTATCCTTCATTTTTCCAGAAAAAATCGGTAAACCTAATAATAAAAAAAAACTGGCCTAATTTATACAAATATACAAGTGAAGCAGCAACAGTGGTGCCTATGCCGGATTGTGTATTCAATATTTTTTAACTGAAAAATCTAAGTGAAAAGGGTGGATAATTCATTTAAAATACATGAAAGAGTTATAGTTCTTGTGCTATAACATTGTGTAACGACAATGAACATGTGTACCAAGTTTTAAAGCTTTCCGACAATTTGATTTTTGAAAAATGAGAAAAAAACAACTTTAACCAAAAACTTTAACAAACTTCAAAACGCGCAGACGGACTGACAGACCGAAGGAAATCGCCAAACTATTAGCCTGGATTTGCTAGGCAATCAGGCTAATAACAAAAGCTGACTTCAACCTTGCTTTATACCAGCAGGTGCGTACCTTTCAAAAGTGAATAAATAGGGACAGACTTGCCTTGACACTGTAATGGGCAACCCCAAAAACAATATGATGATAGAAACAATATTGAGCTATTAACAGTGCAGTATTGAACAGCAGCAATAGCACCATCAACACTAGCAGAAACTACAACAACAACATTGGGCAACAAGAAATTTCATTTAGTGATCCCAATCTGTCATTGCAGCAATGCCTTAGCTTGTATTGTCTCCCGAAATTTGATTGATTTGCAATAACCAAATGTATTCCTCTTGAAAATTAAACCTTTTAATATTTTGATATTATCACTGACCAATAAAACTGTCAATAATAAAGTCCCCAACTTGACCACACTCATGGTAACCTGGCATCCATCCCAACACCCATAAATCTCATAATGGCGTCTTATGTTCTTCATACCATAAACATATTTATCTATGTCCCAGGATTATGAAATACTACTTGAAATATAATTTATAACAAATTGCGATGAATCTTTTCAAAATTATCAATCTTCTGTGAGGGCGATACCAGAATAATATTAAAAACATTTCACTTTCAAGTTCCAATGAATGGAGCACATGTGAAAGCCCTAAATCAATCATGCTCATCTATTTGTAATTATATTACCACTGTTTGTAATTATATTACCTCTGTTTGTAATTATATTACCACCTAATTGCTAAACGCTTATACATTTTGAAATATTAATATCCACTTCATATTCATGAGGGTTTTAGGCAACAATAAATAAGTATTCTATCCATTAAAACTAAAGATAATAGATGAGTTTGGTATATTAGCTTCAGCAAATGAATCTGGTTTAACCAAAAACACCAGAGGCTACTCAAAAACTCCTGAGGCTACTTCAAAACAGCCAAGTCTACTCAAAAAACACCAGAAGCTATTCAAAAACACCAGAGGCTAATCAAAAACACATGAGGCTACTTCAAAACATCCAAGGCTACTCAAAAACACCAAAAGCTATTCAAAAACACCTGAGGCTACTTCAAAACACCAGAGGCTACTCAAAAACACATAAGGCTACTCAAAAACACCTGTGGCTACTAAAAAACACCAGCAGATAATAAAAAAAAATGAGACTGCTCAAAATCACCTATGGATATTCAAAAATAACAGAGGCTGCTCAAAAACTCCAGAGGCAACTCAAAAACACCACAGGCTACTGAAAAACACCTGAGGCTACTAAAAAACACCAGCAGATAATAAAAAAACTGAGACTGCTTAAAATCACCTGTGGATATTCAAAAACAACAGAGGCTGCTCAAAAACTCCAGAGGCAACTCAAAAACACCACAGGCTACTGAAAAACACCTGAGGCTACTAAAAAACACCGGAGGCTACTGAAAAAGTCACCAGCAGATAATAAAAAAACACAAAAAAACTGAGACTATACTCAAAATCACCTGTTGATACTCAAAAACGCCTGAGGCTACTCAAAAATACCTGCGGCTAGTCTGGTTTATAAAGGACCTTTCAGAAGAGAGGTCAGAAGAGAAAGAGATAAAGCAGACAAAATGATGACACCTACACAAAATGATGACACCTAAAGAAGTGAGCAATTTAAATGTGTCCATGGTAGCCGTAATTTACGCTTGACAAATTTTGATCAAGTGGTCCAACTTAACCATCTTTTATGTAGTACATCACTTCAGATAATCGCTTTCATTTTCAACTTATACAGCGGTAACCCATAATTATGTGTATAGTAGGCCAAAGGAAAATTACTTTAAATTTCTAGATCATTATAAAACTAGCAAACAAAATGGATGCTACATATGAAAATCTTCAAAATAATATTTTAGAATAAGTAGTTTGTAAGAAACTATAATAACTCTTGTGCATTTCTATCAGCGAACCTTCATCTAAATTGATATACCTCTGACAGAGTTATTTCATATTTAATAGAAAGACAATGCAAGACATCGGGAGGAAAATAAGTAGTCTAGACCACTGCTGAAGTATTATGCAGATGAATAACACTCAAATGAACTAGTTGAAATCAAGCTGTGTTTACGCCATTTTTAGCACCTGTTAGGCCATATATGATGTTTTTTGTGTGGAAGAGTCATTTTTCCTGGGTAGAACCAGTACTGTATACCTCCTGCCATCAATAAGAATCGACACATTCTCACTTGACAAGTCGAACTCCCAGTGGGATTGGAACCCGCAGGCGATTCTTACGGATGGCGGGAGGTGTACAGTACTGGTTTTACCCAGGAAAAGTGGGTGGTCTGCCTCCACCACAAAAATCAACATCATATATAACCTTACGTGTTGAAAATGACGTAAAACACCATACAAACAAAGCGTTCAAGGAGCATATTATGAACAACTATAAACCGTATAAACTATATAAATGTGGTATATTATAGACAAGATATATCTACAAGACATCAACCATCTAGTTATGCACCCATTTATTTCCTATTAAAGGTATGTATCAAGTAACCACATGATATGCTAAAAGCCGCCATACTGTACAATAGGAAGATATAGAGATGGTTCAATGATAATACCATGATGTTATTACATACCACGAAAAATGAAATTCTTTACGGTTAATTATGCGGAGGTTTTGACAGAGGATCACGAATCTGATACATGTAAAGAAAACCGAGTTAAAGGAGTTTCCTATGGCGACAAATGAATAGACAAAAATTGAAGAAATATTGTTATGTTACTTAAAATGCAAAAAGTGGAAAGAAGCATTAAAAATCTCATTACCTGTTGGAACGAATTACCGGTTTTGAAAAGAAGACACATTAAGCTATATGACGAATTGTGACAAATACGAAACAGCCCATGGTGAACATTACAGCTTCAATTACCTCAATTCATTTTTAATAAAACGTGAGAAAAAAACAAGGTTTTCACAACCGTTTTTAACATTCAATTTAGAATTAGTTAGGTTTTCTATAAGAAGGGATTTCAAGTCCATCAGATCGACCGCCTGTTTTACAAATTTCGTAAAAACATCCTACAATGATCGACAATATCTAAAATGTCGGAGAAAAAACTGATGTTCCATTTGCATACAAATAAAACAATACACAAAAAAGAAAAAAGAAGAAAAAGAGAATAGAATAAAAAGGGAAAGACGCAAATAAGAACAAGAGCACCACCTAATGGGGTATTATACGCCCGTTTCCTAAAGTTTTTATGTTAAAAGCATTTCCTAGGTGTCGGTTCAATGTAACCCTTACTTATGACTTTCTAACAAAACAATTACTGATAGGGGATGTTTAACCAAGAGCACTATTTGTATAAAGTGTCAAGACTGTAGATTTAATATTCATGAATAACAGCTGGGAAAGAATTTGTCATGATCAGGTCACAGTGACCTTGACATCTGACCTAAGCTTAAAATTGATAGAGGTTGTTGTTCCTGTAAAGTTTCAAAATTGTAGGTCTAATAGTTACAAGTTACAGTGAGGAAAATGTCTTAGGATTCAGTCATTGTCAGTTTAATGTGACCTTGATGACCTACTGAACCCAAAAGTAATAATCGGCGGAATGTGTATTTCCATATAAGGTCATGGTGACCTTGACATTTGTCCTACTGACCCAAAGACAATAAGGTTCTTTCTCTTGCGAACATCAATGCACATATACGAAAAGAAACTTTCGCATTTTAAGCTGTGATTTGCATAGGGTTGACTTTGTTACTCTTTGTACACCAATCTGGATATAATTTCATCATTTTATACTTATCACTCAATCATTCTGATCATTATTAATAATCATCAAAAAACAGAGTTAGTGTGTTCTGCTAAAACATGTTTTATTCAAATTAGGAAATCACTACCGAAGCATTGTGGTGTAGTAGTTATAGCGTCTGCCTTGCATTCGGGAGGTCGTGGGTTCGAGTCCCCTGACCGCGTCATACCAAAGACTTTAAAAATGGAGTAGTCACTTGTAACCCTTGCCTGACGAGCAAATAATGGGTAGTGCTACGACTGATTGACTAGTGTCAGAATAATGTGACTGGGTGGGTGGGGGTATCATGTCTACTACGGCGTGGTATTCCAGTGTGGCAGCACTATAAAGAAACCATTGAGTTCGCTGCTTCAAGTAGACATATCACATCACACAACAACACACAGATAAAAAGTCCAGACATTGTGCCTATAATTGTCGGGTAGGACGCCTGTCGTAGGTGGAGGGACTATAATCCTTAGAAATACACACACACACTTGCGAAATCACTATATTTGTATTATAAAGGGAGGTAATCAGAAAATATTCATTCTTGAAAGCTGTATGGCGCAAAAGTGAATGAACAGGTCAGCTTACTTTCTCCGTCTTTTTGGTGCTGGGGTTATCTTCTGTTATTTCAACAGAACAAACTGTGTTGAATCAAAGTTTAAACCACAAGACCCGGAAATGCTGTTTAAACCAAAACAAGGGGAATAACTGTGCGTACAAGTTTGATTGAAGGAAATGTTTTCATGACAGTGCTGTGCTGGCCTTTTAACAAAGGTTTTAACATATAAGACCAAACAAAATATATTTTCATTGTGTCTACATGTATGGGTAAAGTTGCGGAAGTTTCTTTTTTTGTTGAGTATATAAAGTTTCATCAGTGGGGGTGTTATGGTTTTGATGTTATTGTGCAGAATGCATATTACCACATCAGGTCATAGTGTGAACCCTAGCGACCTTGACCACTGACCTGCTAACCCCAATAAAATACAATATTTTCTCTTAGCAAGGGCAATGTACCTTTTTTGGTTTTGAAGTTATCCCACGAAATGCTATTTCCATATAATGTCATGGTGACCATGACCATTGACCAAAAATCAATAGGGTTCCTTCTCTCACCAAAGTCAATATACCTATGAAATTTCTTGAGTGTGGGTGTTATAGTTTCGAATTTCGAAGTTTTTGTTAGGAATGCCTACTTCCATATAAGGTCATGGCCATCTTGACCTTTGTCCTACCGGCCCCAAAAGAAATAGGGTTTCTCCTTTCACCTTGGTCAATATACCTGTGAAGTTTTATGAGTGTATAATTGTGTTACAGTTTTGAAGTTATTGTGTGGAAGGCATATTATCATATAAGGTCACAGTGACCTTGACTTTTGACCTACTGGTCCCAAAAGCAATAGGGTTCCTACTCTCAACTATCGTAATGTACCTATGAAGTTTCATGGGTGTAGGTGAAATGGTTTCAGAGTTATCGTCCGGTATACACAATTGTTTACGGACGGACCAGATGGACGGACGGACGGACGGAGGGACGGACAGACGGAGGACCCCATACGTCCCGTTTTTCAAAAGGGCTTATAAAAATCAGAGAGATGAAGAAAACATTTATACTATAATACTTTATAGCGTAAATGTTTTCTTCATATCTCTTCTTCAAACACTAATTTGTTGATAATTCATCACTCAACTTTTCAAACAATTTGTTGATAATTCACCACTCAACTTTTCAAACAATTTTTGTTGATAATTCACCCAACTTTTCAAACAATTTGTTGATAATTCATCACTCAACTTTTCAAACAATTTGTTGCATTTATTGAGCGTTAATTAACATAATGCCAGTACTTCAATATCACGCCCTGTGAATTTCGGAGTTTCTTTACAATAGCTTAAATAATCCAGTTGCACATGCTTTATAATGCAGTTGTACGTGCCGTTGTTTATCGGAATGATCTTATTGGTTTGATTGGTTGAAATGCATAAATGACTGACAACAGGACTGGTGTCATTTTAATTATAGGAAAGTCTCACTCCAAATCACCAATAAACAGAGCTCTGCACAGATGGATATAAACTTCTGCAATTAATTAATCGGTCATCTTAGAAGATCGATTACCAATCTTAATCACGATTAATTAATAATAGGGGATTTGTCTAATAACCTAAATAAATATTTATAGTTTAAGGATATAATGGCAAACAATGGTGCAGGACATTTCGTACCATGGATGTTTCATACCCTGGATGTTCCGTACCGTTTTGGGTACGAAACGTCCAATGCCAAAATTGAGTATGAAATGTCCCGGGTATGAAACGTCCTAGGCACTAAACGTCAATAGTTCGTTGAAAGGAGAACAACATATTTAAACAAAAAGTATTCAAACCAGTTTCTAAACCATCATAGCTTTTATCTTTAATATAGGTCATATCTTTTTTATATACACTGATTTACACAGCTTATTCCCCCCCTCCCCCACACACCCCACACACCTATCCTGTCCTTCTGTACTTGTGCAAAAAAAGAAATGCTTCTTTATTACACCTGTAAAGTTCAAACAAATAGCTTCCGACATTTTGTCTAAGGGCTACAACTCAAGTCTGATGGATAAACTATGGTCATCCTGAGTTACTGGCCTTAAGTTTTCATAATACTCTGTATATCAGCAATTATCAAAGCTGAAATAGAACAATCATGTGCAGAAAATGTATGAGGCATATGGTTACAAAGAGGTGCGCAAGGCACTTGATTATGAACAGTGTGCATTATGATATATATCTTACCCCTGTTGACTGGGTTGTGTAACTACCATAGGCCGCTGGATCTGGCTGGTTTGACTGGTACATGTTTGCGTGCCAAGGTCTAGGGGCCACGGGCGGGTTGGGAGAATAGACGTTCTGCGGTAACACAGTGGGTGACATCACCTGTCGAGCTGGGGAATACAGAGATCTGTTGGGCTGAAAGTATAACAATAGTTAGCTAACAAGACGTCAGACTGGTTCCAATTTGCTCATAGGATGTTAACTGGTACCAACTTACAGGATGTTAAGACTGGTACCAATTTACTAACTGGATGTTAAGACTGGTACCAGTTAGGTCACAGTGGTCGACATCCTTTGTTGAGATGAGAAATACAGAGAATGTACAAAAATAATATACTAAATCAAGGTTGGACTGTAAGTACCTTACTATCTGTATTAAGGGGCATCCGTGGCCGAGTGGTTAGAATCTCTGACTTGCAATCACTTGCCCCTCAATGCTGTAGGTTCGATCCCTCAGGGGCCTAGGAATCTTTATGTGAGGAAGCTATCCAGCTGGCTTGCAGAAGGTCGGTGGTTCTACCCAGGTGCCCGCCCGGGAACGAAAATTGCCCGGAGGGGCACCTGGGGTCTTCCTCCACCAGTGGAAGCTGGAAAGTCGCCATATGACCTTAGCTATTGGTGCAACTATAAAATCCAATTCATATTCAATTCAAAATCTGTATTAAACTGCAATCAGGAATTAATCGAGTTGTTGTTGAATGGCCCATAGAGGGAGGGGCAGGATACACAGGAAAACGGAAATCCTGCCCTACTCTTACTTTCAAATCTATTCCTATGTTTCGACACTTCCTCATTTACAAGTCAAGCTCCCAGCGGGATTCGAACCCGCAGCGATGATCTGCAAGACTAGAATGCTACATCTATAGGCCAAGATTTAGTAATACAAATTTGGGACAGGTACCATATTTGCATGTTGCAGTCCTCATTTTCGACTAGGTGTTATCCTTTTTCGGAAAGCAATTTTTGGTATTGCAGTGGGCTATATTTTGAAGTCTTAAATCTTAAAATTAACACTACCAAATTACTCACATAAAAATAAACACATATTTTCAGAATGTATATTTCTGAACAATGATTTAAAGATCTCCTACTGGTACATCAGAAAAATTCTTTTGAATTTGTATATCAATATATTCAAATAATGGATAATTTGAATAACTAAACTGCAGAATTAGACTGCAGACTTCAGTTGGGTTTTGCAGTGTTCCAATATAAACATGTTATATGGTACCAACAGGTTATATTGTACCAACAGGTTATATGGTACCAAAAGAAATGAACGTTCTAGGCCCACCCTCCGTTTTCATCGAAATTATAAAAATACAGGCTGGGCCTATACAACCTTCACACCTGCATCACTCCGACTCAAACACTCCGAATTTTTGCTGGAGCAACGATCATAGTTTTCTATGACCACCCAAGTAGCACCTAAACCAATACAGTGATCATGATGAAGACCTTTAATGAATGATAAAAAATCACAAAATTGAATTGAATTGGGTTTTAAGGCGCACCAACACATGAATAGTTATGTACATCGAGATAAAATATGGAAAATGGGCCTAGGACCTCCTCACCTTGAACTGCAGAGTTGCTGCAAATTGTATTGTAGACACTCCATTTACGTTGGAGCCAAGTTTGTTTTTCTGCCACTGCTCTTAGGTATGTGAGCGAGATGGCTCCTGAAACAATGCAGGGGTCATGTGAAGACCTTTAATGAGCATGAACAAAAAATGACAAAATGAATATGAATGGGAGGGTCCTACCCCTCTGCATGTGACGGTGGGTTTGCAGCGGTTGTATTCGACCCCGGCAACCACATGGGGTAAATCACAAAATGAACATGAATTCGGAGAGGTATTACCACTCTGTCTGGATTCTTGCCCGGGTATCATGCAGAGCTAAACTCTTCAGAAAATTGCTCAGCATTTAAGAAACTATTTACCTTTTTTTATAAAAATTCCAAATTATTTGTTTTTTTTAATATATCCTACTAAGAATAATAGATAAATAATAAATAGTATTTGTTATATCAAAAATATGTTAAAACTTTATCCAAATCACACAATATGTCTGTTTTGTTAATAACCATATTATGTATGTAATTACCTGATAAAAGATGTTAGAGGTATAAAAGCATGTTGATAATGTCCCTAAAATAAAGGAATTTAATCTTTCAATTCTCAGACACCAATATACTGTAGTTAATGCTTAACGTATCTTCATTACATCTATGCTAGGGACTAAAGGAACTCCAACCTAAGGTTTACCTGAGGTTATTTTGAAAACAGGGGAAAGATAAAGAAGTATTATCAAATTGATTTTATCGCTCAACTAATCCGAGAAAACATGCGACAATTTACACTTTTTACATTTTAAGTACGATAAATATATTTTTGAAGATTATAGCGGATAAAAATCAAATTGAATGCCACTTAGTGTAATTTTTTGCCGATGTGCGTTTCACTAAGCACGCGATATGAAAGCTGACATAAGTATATAGTACTACACATTTTTTATTGTTCAGGCAAAACTTTCTCGAATGGTTTTGAGAGGTTCTGGTGATATATAGAGAAATTTTGGATTAGGAACTATTTGTTACTTTTACTTAATATTGTGCTTATATCAGAGATAAATATACTTTTATAATAGCTTATTTACTGCTGAATTCAATAAAGGGAGACAACTCTCATAACTGAGATACTGCCAGTTCATACAGGCCTCAATCAAGGCCGAGATTTCATGTGTAGCACTCAGGGTAGGCCAGCCCACACTCCAATAATTTGACCAGAGAGGGCAAGGGTACAGTATGTTTGGCTCTTGGAACACTATGACCACATGAACCAAAGAAAACCCCAAAATTGATCAAGTGCACATCCTTTTATGCTAAAAGAACCTATATAGTCTATTTAAGAGTGGTTTTATTTACCTGAAGTTTTACATGCGGAGTAGAACATTTTGAAGAAAATTAAATCACAGCAGTTGACCTACCCTTTGATTGGCCCCCCTCACAACCTTGACCTACCACCCTGCTGGGCCCTCTCACAACCGTGACCTACCACCTTGTTGGGCCCCACACAACCTTGACCTACCACCTGGTTGGGCCCCTCACAACATTGACCTACCACCTGGTTGGGCCCCCTCACAACCTCGACCTACCACCCATTTGGGCCCCCTCACAACCTTGACCTACCACCTGGTTGGGCCCCCTTACCACCTGGTTGGGCCCCCCACAACCTTGACCTACCACCTGGTTTGGCCCCCTCACAACCTCTTGTTTGGGTTAATCCGCCATCCCTATCCAGGACTCAATATTCAGAACATGCCTATGCCTATGTATACTGCTTGCACATGCTGGTATAGGTCACTAAAGGAAAACAAGTTTCATTACGAACACTACTATTTATTGCATAATTTTTCGAGTATATGCGATTTATACTGCTTCTAGAGGCCGCAGGCCCAAGAGTGCAGTATAAATCGCAAACGAGAAAAATATGCTATAAATGTTTTGTACCATAGCCATTCATTGCCGGTAATTGACCTTTTGACTGACAGGTTGTGTATAAACATTACAACTACGCCCGTGTGTAAAACTGGGTAACCATGGTAAAATTGCAAAATCTGTCAAGTTATAGCAAGGTTGAAATAAGCACGGTTTAGGCCCAGACCTTCAGGTTTATGAAAATTATATCATAAACAAAAACAAAGGAAAACCATTATAGCTATGGTACAAGTAGGTTATAGGCCACAATAAAAGGAGACAATTACCATAACTCAATAATCATAACTCAATTACCATAACCGAGATACTGCTAGGTGATTACAGGCCACAGTAAAGGGAGACAATTTATAAATATAAAGGGAGACAATTCATAACGCAGATACTACTAGCTGATTATAGGCCACAATAAAGGGAGACTAAAATAAGGGACATAATTACCATAGACACAATAAAGGGAGACAATTCATAACTGAGATACTGCAGGTGGGTTATAGGTTGGAATTAAGGGAGACAGTTTTCATAACATTCATCATAGGCCACAATAAAGGTAGACAATGCTCAAATATCTCGGAAATTATTAACTATCAGCATTTATCTTTGGTTACCAGACTGTAGTTGATGTAAGTATTAAAGAAAAACATGTTTTAGAATAGAAGAAAATAAACATGTGTTTTGTAAATAAAAGCTGACATTAAAAACTTACTAAGTCAGCAGCCTTTATTGTCTATTATTTTCGCAAAATTCTGTTTTTCTTATAAAAAAGAAGAAAAAACCCGCCTACAACCATAATATATGACTGACCAAGTCAATAACTGTATAATACTGTGACATTTCACACCTACAGTCTGGTCTCGATAACCTGACGTTAACGAAAGTGGACAAGTTACTAAGGGTGAGCAGGTAAAATTATCATTGAAAGGATGTTTTAATATTCAAGTAACAAGAGTGCAATACAAAATGCAAGTAAGGATACGTGGTGTAGTGGTCAGACTTGTGGACTGTCAATAATAGAACTTTAAGTGCAGGGTTCAAATCAGATGACGGACACATTTTTTAGGTTATAAAATGTATGTTTCACTTTTTTTTGTGTGTAAAATGTATGTGTCACTTTCTACATAATCCCGTATTTTCTTTTTTCTTTTCGTATGATTTTGTTTAATAACAGATAAGCACAAGTCTTGGTACAATACTTTCACAATTAACATGTCGCCAGTTGTCAATCATTTATCCATTTCAACCAATCAAACCAGAACAATACCTCCGACAAACTACAGCACGTGTATAAAGCATGTACAACTATGTTATATATTGTCAATATACTCCGACATCAACAATAGGCCGGAGATATCTAAGTTCTGGCGACATGTCAATTCACATATTAAGCATATGAAGTATAACAATGAATATGTCTCATTCATGTATAACCTAACATTCAAAGTAAGTGTCTGTGCACATGCACGAGAAAAGAGATAAAACAATATGTGTAAACCGTCATAAAAGACAATAAAAAAAGCCCCGTGTGAGAATCAAACCATTGCAGTTACTTTATAATGATCACAACTGCATACTAACCACTGCACAATGCCTTTTATACCTCAGTCTGTTTACATTTAAAGTATACTATAATATCACTAAAAGTTCTCTATGTATAGTCCAACACTTGTTTTAAATTTGTTTATATTATTGTATTGGTTTGAACCATAACAACACCAAATTATTGAGTCTGCACTGTACCTTGGTATTTTTGTTAACATCTAAAATAATTATTAAGCTTCAAAAATAAATAAATCCTGCAAAAATCTTAGCTCAGCCTGTAACAGCCTTACCTCAACCTGTTATATATGATTCTATCACCCTCTCTACATAACACCCATAATTTTGTAAATTTTATTGTTGTTTATCCCCATAGCAACCAACTCAAATTTCTGATTTTTCACAAAAATACAATAATCGCCAGTTTCAAATTAATCTTAAACAGAAAAGTTGCAATAAATACTATAATGACCATCAATTAGTTGGGTTGGCTTAGACTGCCTTGGGGAGTGGGTTGAATAAACTGAGCTATCTTTTACAGTAAAAGTTTGTATATGTTTATTTTTTGCAGTAGTAAAACCAGAAGAAAAGCTATTGGATGCAGGGTTTAATTTATTCTGAAACCAATTTGCAAAAAACATAAAACTGCTTGTTCAACTCTGCCATCAAAATTTATGTTGTCAACTGGTAACATGAGCTTATTCCAGATTATCGTGTAATACTGGGTAGTATCGGACACCTTTGCAAAGTTTTGTACCTACTTGCCGGTATCAAGTTTTAGCACTAAGGGGTTTAGCAGTCACATATTTCCTTTATTTCTGTTATTTTGTTAATGATAAAAAATGAAGTAACTACAGATTTAACAAAGGAAAATACAATATGGCATTTTTCAACAAATCAAGGGCCATCACCTGTCGTTACTAACTAGATCTAGCTGGTTTTCGAACTTGTCCAAAATTTCATTGATATACCATGCTATGCACAACTAGACATCATACTGAGGCTTCCTGCCAAATTTTGTAGAAATCCAACAAGCCGTTTAGGAGGAGTAGCGCCGACAAGAAATTTAAAGTAAAAATGTCAAAGTGCCATAACTCCGTCATCAATCAGCAAACTGGAACAAAAGCGCGATATGCACAACTGGACATCTTACCGATGCTTCCTGCCAAGTTTCGCCGAAATCCAACAAGGCGCTTAGGAGGAGTAGCGCTGACAAGAAATTAAAAAAAAAATGAACCGGAAAAAAAATGCAATGGGCACAGCAATGCTTCCTGCTAACATGGCGTTAACATCAAAAAATAAATAAAAACAAGAGGTCAATGACCTTGAAGCTCTACTGATTGATTTTGATTTCAGGAAGTAGTCGCTACAGACTTGTTTTTTGAAAAATTATTTTTAGCTGTGGCGGCCATCTTGAATTTCCGGCCGACCTGAAATTTTGCTAGGATCAATTAGACATCAAGAGCAACATTCCTGTGAAGTTTCGTGAAAATCCGTCAAGTAGTTTCAGAGGAGTAGTTGCTACAAGTTTTCATTATGTAAATCAAAATAATGTTTGACTCTGATAACCATCATGTCATGCTGATCATTTTACAAAAAGTCCCATATCAATATCACTTATAGTTTTCAAGACGTAGTCGCTACAAACTTCTTTTTTAAAAAATCTAATTTTAGCTGTGGCGGCCATCTTGAATTTCTGGCCGATCTGAAATTTTGCTAGAATCAATTAAACATTAAGAGCAACATTCCTGTAAAGTTTCATGAAAATCTGCCAAGTAGTTTCAAAGGATTAGTCGCTACAAGTTTTTACTATATAACTGTATGTAAACAAAGATGGCCTCTGGCAGCCATGTTTAACGTTGAATCAAAACGATTTTTGACAAGGACCAACATCATGTCATGCTGATCATTTTAGAAAAAGTCCCATATCAATATCACTTATAGTTTTCAAGAAGTAGTCACTACAAACTAGTATTTTGAAAAATAATTTTTAGCCGTGGCGGCCATCTTGAATTTCCGGCCGACCTGACATTTTGCTAGGATCAATTAGACATCAAGAGCAACATTCCTGTGAAGTTTCATGAAAATCCGTCAAGTAGTTTCAGAGGAGTAGTTGCTACAAGTTTTCATTATATAACTCTATGTAAACAAAGATGGCCGCTGGCAGCCATGTTTAACGTCGAATCAAAATAATGTTTGACTCTTATAACCATCATGTCATGCTGATCATTTTACAAAAAGTCCCATATCAATATCACTTATAGTTTTCAAGACGTAGTCGCTACAAACTTCTTTTTTAAAAATCTATTTTTAGCTGTGGCGGCCATCTTGAATTTCTGGCCGATCTGAAATTTTGCTAGGATCAATAAGACATTAGGAGAAATATTCCTGTAAAGTTTCATGAAAATCTGTCAAGTAGTTTCAAAGGAGTAGTCGCTACAAGTTTTTACTATATAACTGTATGTAAACAAAGATGGCCTCTGGCAGTCATGTTTAACGTTGAATCAAAACGATTTTTGACAAGGACCAACATCATGTCATGCTGATCATTTTAGAAAAAGTCCCATATCAATATCACTTATAGTTTTCAAGAAGTAGTCGCTACAAACTTATTTTTTAAAAATCTATTTTTAGCTGTGGTGGCCATCTTGAATTTGGCCATCTTGAATTTCTGGCCGATCTGAAATTTTGCTAGGATCAATTAGACATTAAGAGCAACATTCCTGTGAAGTTTCATGAAAATCCGCCAAGTAGTTTCAGAGGAGTAGTCGCTACAAACTAGTATTTTGAAAATTTATTTTTAGGCAGGGCGGCCATCTTGAATTTCCGGCCGACCTGAAAGTTTGCTAGGATCAATAAGACATCAAGAGCAACATTCCTGTGAAGTTTCATGAAAATCCTTCAAGTAGTTTCAGAGGAGTAGTCGCTACAAGTTTTCATTATATAACTCTATGTAAACAAAGATGGCCGCTGGCAGCCATGTTTAACGTTGAATCAAAACGATTTTTGACAAGGACCAACATCATGTCATGCTGATCATTTTAGAAAAAGTCCCATATCAATATCACTTATAGTTTTCATGAAGAAGTCGCTACAAACTTGTTTTTTAAAAACCTATTTTTAGATCTGGCGGCCATCTTGGATTTCACATCAACATGAATTTTTGCTAGGATCAACTAGACTTCATGTGCAACATTTCTGTAAAGTTTCATGAAAATCCATTCAGTAGTTTCAGAGGAGAAGTCGCTACAAAAAAAAGTTTACAGACAGACGGACAGACAGACGGACGGACAGACAGACGGACGACGGACGCCGCACCACGGCATAAGCTCTGCTGATCTCTGATCAGTAGAGCTAATAAAACAAGAGGCCCAAGAGGTCCTGTGGATGCTCTACTGGCTAACATGGCTCTTATAACATCAATGAAGCGAGTGACTGCCATTTATGTTTTATTGGAAGTTTCGGGCAAAAAACAGCTTTTTGACTAAATCAAGGGCCATAACTAAACAATCTGGTAAAGCTTGGTAAAGATCAGATGAAAAATAAAGGCCCTATCGTATTAATGAGGCAAAATATAGCATTTTTAACTAAATCAAGAGCCATAACTCCTCTGTTACTCAGGTCCTACTGGTCCAACATAGAAAAAAACAAAAAAAAACGAAAAAAAAAAACACCCAAAAATCTGCTAAAGTTTGGCTAATATCAGATGCAAAATAATACATGAGAGCTCTGTGCCATGTGGTTCCAGAGAAGAAGATTTTTTTCAGTTTTTCCCTATACAAGCCTATGTAAAACTGTGACCCCCGGGGTGGGGCCAAATGTGACCCCTGGGTCACCATTTGAACAAACTTGGTAGAGGACCACAAGCTTATAGCAAATGCAAAATATTAAACCTCTGGCTCTTGCAGTTTCAGAGAAGAAGATTTTTTAAGTGTTTCCCTATACATGTCTATGTAAAAGATGTGACGCTTGGGGCGGGGCCAAATGTGACCCGAGGGTCACCATTTGAACAAACTTGGTAAAGGACCATAAGCTTATAGTAAACGCAAAATATCAAACCTCTGGCTGTTGTAGTTTCCGAGATTGATTGAATTGGATTTTATAGTCGCACCAACAGCTAAGGTCATATGGCGACTTTCCAGTTTCCATTGGTGGAGGAAGACCCCAGGTGCCCCTCCGGGCAATTTTCGTGCACGGGCGGGCACCTGGGTAGAACCACCAACGTTCCGCAAGCCAGCTGGATAGCTTCCTCACATAAAGATTCCTAGGCCCCTGAGGGATCGAACCTACAGCGGTGAGGGGCAAGTGATTTCAAGTCAGAGACGTTAACCACTCGGCCACGGACGCCCCTAGTTTCCGAGAAGAAGATTTTTAAGAAAAAAATCCTATATAAAACTATGTAAAACTGTGACCCCCGGGGCGGGGACAAATTTGACCCCAGGGTCACCATTTGAACAAACTTAGTAGAGGACCATAAGCAGATGCTACATGTAATACATGTCTATGTAAAAGATGTGACGCTTGGGGCGGGGCCAAATGTGACCCGAGGGTCACCATTTGAACAAACTTGGTAAAGGACCATAAGCTTACAGTAAATGCAAAATATCAAACCTCTGGCTGTTGTAGTTTCCGAGAAGAAGATTTTTAAGAAAAAAATCCTATATAAAACTATGTAAAACTGTGAACCCCGGGGCGGGGACAAATTTGACCCCAGGGTCACCATTTGAACAAACTTAGTAGAGGACCATAAGCAGATGCTACATGTAATACATGAGAGCTCTATGCCTTGTGGTTTCAGAGAAGAAGATTTTTTAAAGTTTTTTCCTATATGTCTATATGAAAAACATGCAAAACCTCAATATCCAAACTTTGGACCCCCGGGGCATGGCCATTTTTGACCCCGGGGACATTATTTGAACAAACTTGATAGTCTAGGCGTTGGCAATCATTTTAAAAGAAAAACAGTTGAAATCTGTCCAGCGGTTCTGGAGAAGAAGATTTTTTAAGGTTTCAACCATATATGGTAATGTCAGCCATCTTGGATGTAGCGCTGACCTAATTTTAACAAATCTAAAAAGCATTCATCTAAGGTCATCCATGTGAAGTTTGGCCAAAATTAGCCCAGTGGTTTCTGAGGAGAAGTCGTTTGAAGAAAAGTTAACGGACGACAGACGACAGACAACAGACGACGGACGACAGACAACACACCATCCCATAAGCTCTGCTGGCCGTTGGCCAGTAGAGCTAAAAATAATGAAATAAGAAAAAAAAAATAAAAAATCTAGAAATTTAAAAAAAAAATGTCAAGGGGCTAAACTCCATCAAAAATCAATAAACCAAAAAAAATGCAATAGGCACAGCAATGCTTCCTGCTAACATGCCGTTAACACACAAAAAAAAAAAGTTAAAACCCAAAACGCCAAAGTTGAAGGTAAAAATTATAAGGTTATCTGCCCTTGCTTGGAGGGTCAAGGTCACTTCCACATTTGTTTTGTCACGTTGCGAAGTACCACCCATGATACAACTATAAGCAAAGTTTGAAAAGTCTAGTGCATACAGTTTGTGAGAAAATGACCTAAACGCAAAACTTGAACCTAAAAACTAGTAAGTTATCTGCCCTTTGCTTGGAGGGTCAAGGTCACTTCCACATTTGCTTTGTCACGTTGCGATGTACCACCCATGATACAACTATAAGCAAAATTTGAAATGTCTAGTGCATACAGTTTGTGAGAAAATGACCTAAACGCAAAACTTGAATGTTCGAAAAGGCGAGACAAAAATTACAAAGGGCAATAACTCTAATTCAAATGAAGACAGAGTTATGGTTCTTGCACACTCTGCACTTCCTCTCATTGCCCTCTATCATATTGTGAAGTTTCATTGCAGTCCCAACAGTAATTTTGAAGTTATGCTCCGGACAAAGATTCTAAGTATAAAACAACAAAGGGCAATAACTTTATTTGAATGATGACAGAGCTACGGTTCTTGCACTCTGCACATCCTCTCATTGCCCTCTATCATTGTGTGAAGTTTCATTGTAGTCCCGTTTCATTGTAGTCCCATTAGTAGTTTTTAAGTTATGCTCCAGCAAAAGTGTGACGGACGGATGGATGGACGGACGGATAGAATGGGCTGGCGTGGCGCAGTCGGTAGCGTGGCGGATTTGTAACTGGAGGCCCCAGGTTCAATCCTCCGTTTCATCGGTGTGTTCTTGGGCAAGACACTTTCCCTTAGCCTTGTCCGTCGGATGGGGACGTAAACCGGGCGGTCACGTGTATCGGTCTATCCTCCGAGCACGTTAAAGAACCATAGAAATCTATTCGATAATAAGAGTAGGGCACGGTTCCCGGATTCCTATGTATCCTTCCCCTCTCTCTGGGGCGGCTCTAAATAACCTATACTGTGTTGATGAGCCATTAAACAACAATCAATTCCATTCAATTCATATGCTCCCCCAAAAATTTCGGGGATCATAAAAAATATGTGTAGAACAAAATCCACACGATGAACCCAGAGTATCCAATATTGCCCAGTATTACTCTGTAGTGAGACTCATTTAACTGACCAAGTTTGAAGAAGATCTACAAAATAAGGGGCCCATTTGAGCTTCAAGCGCTCCCCTGATAAGATATGGTACTAGTTGAAAATGCGTTGTGTTCAACTCGTAAATAATGTTGCTGGGACAGCAGAAAATGGGGAAATCTTGAATAACTTCAGGTAGTCTTAATATTTGGCAAAACATCTTTCAGGGTGTCTAGATTTCTTGAACATATTTAATTATTTTTAGATAGAAATTATAAAAAATTAATAATAATAATTGATGGAGCAGAACAATGCACTGACAAAAACAAGTTTTTTTGTTTTATTTCTCAATTAATTTCAAAAAGTATTTACCACTAACATAACTTATTTAACTCATGCCTGAAAAGTAAAAACAAGAGGTCAATGACTTTGAACCTTTACTGACAGATTTTGATAGCTAGATCAGCATTCCTGTGAAGTTTCATGAAAATCAGTCAACTAGTTTCAGAAGAGTAGTCACTAAACTACCGCTGTCAGCCATGTTTAATATTGAATGAAAATAATCAACAAGGACCAACACCATTTCATGCTGATCATTTTAGAAAAAGTCCCATATCAATATCACTAATAGTTTAGCTACAAATTAGTTTTTTAAAAATCTATTTTTAGCTGTGGTGGCCATCTTGAATTTCTGGCAGACCTGAAGTTTTGCTAGGATCAACTAGCCTTCAAGAGCGACATTCCTGTGAAGCTTCATGAAAATCTGTCAAGTAGTTTCAGAGGTGTAGTCGCTACCACCTTTTACTATATAACTCTATGTAAACAAAGATGGCCACTGGCAGCCATGTGTAATGTTGAATCAAAATGATTTTCAACAAGGACCACCACCATGTTATGCTGATCATTTTAGAGAAAGTCCCACATCAATATCACTTATGGTTTTTAGCTGTTGCGGCCATCTTGAATTTCTGGCCTACCTGAAATTTTGCTAGGATTAACTAGACATCAAGAGCAACGTTCTTGTGAAATTTCATGAAAATCTGTCAAGTAGTTTCAGAAAGTCCCATATCAATATCACTTATAGTTTTCAGGAAATAGTTGATACACATGTTTTTTTTAATCTATTTTTAGCTGTGGTGGCCATCTTGAATTTCTGGCCGACCTGAAATTTTGCTAGAATCAACTAGACATCAAGAGCATTTAGTAGTTTCAGAGGAGTAGTCGCTACAAGGTTTTATTATATAACTTTATGTAAACAAAGTTGGCCACTGATGGCCATGTTCAATGTTGAATCAAAATAATGTTTGACGAGGACCTACATCATGTCATGCTGATTATTTTAGAAAAATTCCCATATCAATATCACTTACAGTTTTCAAGAAGTAGTCACTTCAAACTTGTTTTTTTTTTAAAATCTACTTTTAGCCGTGGAGGCCATCTTGAATTTTAGGCCAACCTGAAATTTTGCTAGGATTAATTAGACGTCAAGAGCAGCATTCCTGTGAAGTTTCATGAAAATCCATCCAATAGTTTCAGAGGAGTAGTCGCTACAAAAAAAGATTACAGACGGACGGACGGACGACTGACGCCGCACCAAGGCATAAGCTCTGATGATCTTTGATCAGTAGAGCTAAAAACAGCTTCAGCACAAACACTCCAAACAATAATCTGAGACTTACAGACTGCAGACTGACTGCAGGCTGTCATGTTAGGCAGTATCAATATCCTGAAGTGTTTCATATTTAACACAGAACTCACATTATTCATGCATTTTTTACAAGACTCACAAATCTGACATTATCAATATATCGTAAATAAGAATATTTACACTTATATGTAACTGGCAGTTTTTCAAAAACCAGGAGTACTTAGTTTTAAGTTAATAGCAATTTATAAGACGTTCAGTATGTGAAAAACCTTGGGGGAAACTCGCCAGAATAGCTGTGTACACACCCACTCGCTTACTCATACTAAGATTTATGACGTTTTCAATGTCGTAACTCTCCAGTTTTTGCATCCGTCTTAAAATAAAATGATTTCTTAATAAACACTTTGAAACCTTTTTAATCGGTGACAGGCAAGACAGAGAGTTCTGTACACACCCACTCGCTTACTCATACTAAGATTTATGACGTTTTCAATGTCGTAACTCTCCAGTTTTTGCATCCGTCTTAAAATAAAATGATTTCTTAATAAACACTTTGAAACCTTTTTAATCGGTGACAGGCAAGACAGAGAGTTCTGTTGTAAAGGCTTCCTTTAGTTTACATAGGTTATACAATCAGCTACAAAGCATGTCCAATATTCAACCTGCAATTTGAAATTGCTGAACTTACCGGGGGTTGGGGTTTGGTTGGGGAAGCATCCCCCTGGCACCCCAGGCTCACATGCCTATGTAGTCATTCAGATTATCTGGCAGATCATTCACATTTCAACACTTCTTTATATTTTCCACAAATGTACCATAATTGCACCTCCAGTTCACAACAAAAACACACTTCAAGTTCAAACACTGTCCCCCCCCCCCCCCCCCCACCCTCATCCCCACCTGGCCCATCCCAACTCACCCCCACCCCCACCCACACCATCATACTTAATATAAAGATGTAAATATATATATTTCTTAAATTCCAAATTTTAGATATGATTGTTCTACAGATAGCAAAGGAACTTAGTTAAGATTTATATATTTTTGTTTCTAGGATAAATAACGTACAATTGGAGTACGTCTATTGTCTTCTTTTTTTTTAGTAAGTTTATTTCGGGTAATTAAATAATGTACCTGATGTAAATATGTTTTTGCTTCATCATTTCCTTTATTTTTTCGCATAACTACAATGTCAGGAAAAAGCATTAACTACAGCCCCCAGATCACATTCATTATTCCATAGAGCTCCTGCTGCTGATGATAAGATATTGTTGTTGTTTTAGTGTTTTACTAACTTGCTCTTATACACCTTTATTGTGTCTTCTTTTTGTTGTTATCAAATTATTTCTTCTATTACTGCTTATTCTGCTGATAACAATGCCATGCTGCAACACTGCAACAAGGATGTTACCACTCCATTAGGTATGAAAGCACTAATTATTTTCCCCATAGACACCAGTTAAAGTGTCACGTATTAATGATTTGCTGCAAATTCAACTCAAGTATGGATTATAAATGCAGCAGTGTAATGTTCATATAGAAAACTATTTTTCCACTTGAAAAATCACCAGAAAACGTGGGATCACAAGACATGTAAGAAAGTTCTTGTTCGTTTACTAAACAGGTCAAGGGTACAGCTGTTTTTATTGATCGACTGTTTTCATTGCTCACAAAGTGTAAGCATAGAGTCGAAATTTCGAAAATGTTCATCAGTGATCCAGTAAAACCTATTAATACGCTTCTTATACATATAACCACAAAATCGAATAGAAATGGGCAGTTTTCCCCTACTTATAATGCCCGTTTCCATCGAAAAAGGAGGGATTTCTTTTTATTATAGGAACTACATTCGACTACACCTCGGAGGCTTATATGTAATTGGTGGTGGTAAACCATTACTGACCCCTTCTATTAGTTAATTTTATCTCCCACTTAACTCCTTAAGTGGACACCACAGAGATGACGTAGCTCATTATCTATGCAGTTTCATAACGAGGCTTCAAATTTATGCAGGAACAGGAGATTAATTAGAGCAATTAAAATCAACGCAAGTGGTTCTAAAAAGAATATAATTTATTTAAAAAGTTAATTTTACAATTCAGAAGATATCAATACAGGGAATATCCGAAAAACAATACGGACAGAGGTCCGAGGGGCCCAGACAACAACACAATTATCGAAAACAGTGACAGTAAGTAATGGTCGTCTTACATATAAACTGACAAATACTCAGGATAATTTTGTTGCTGGGAAAACAGTGGTACATAAAAATCAATGGAGTAAAATTATGTCAGATAGATGGATTTTACAAACTATAAGGGTACACTGTAGAACTAAATAAAACAAGAGGGCCAAGATGGCCCTAAATCGATCACCCGAGTACTGGCCCATTATCGAACTTCTTCGAAGTCTTATGGTCATATACAATCTGTGCAAGTTTGGTTAAGATTGTTCAAGAAATGTGGCCTCTGTTGTGTTAACAACATTGATATAAAGACACTGACAAAGTTAAGTAAATATCAAATACAAAGTGAAAGTGATAGAGTGTAACACCTGGAGTAGGGCCAAATGTGACCCCAGGGCTACATGTAATATATGAGAGCTGTGTGCCTTGTGGTTTTAAAGATTTTTTAAGTTTTTCCCTGTACAAGTCTATGTACAACATGTGACCCTTGGGTCACCATTTGAACAAACGTGGTAAAGGACCATAATCTTATAGTAAATGCAAAATATTAAACCTCTGGCTCTTTAAGTTTCAGAGATTTTTTTAAAAATCCTATATAAGTCTATGTAAAACTGTGACCCCCGGTGTGGGGCCAAATTAGACTCCAGGGTCACCATTTGAACAAACTTAGTAGAGGACCATAAGCTGATGCTACATGTAATACATGAGAGCTCTGTGCCTTGTGGTTTCAGAGAAGAAGATTTTTTAAAGTTTTTCCTATAGGTCTATATGGAAAACATGCAATATCTCAATATACAAACTTTGGACACCCGGGGCACGGCCATTTTAGACTCCGGGGACTTTATTTGAACAAAATTGAGTCTAGGCATTGGCGATCATTTTAAAAGAAAAACTGTTGAAATCTGTCCAGCGGTTCTTGAGAAGATTTTTAAGGTTTTTTGGTTCCGTATATTTATCCGAAGCTTACTACTCCATACCTATATGACAGAAAGATAGGAAATATTTCCGACTTTGGTATAATGGACAAAAATTTCTATTTACAGCATTAATCATGGAATTATGTACATCACCACGGGTATTTACAAAAAAATTAAAACCACTATTTGCAAATTTGCTCCAAAAAGAACACATTAGTACTGCTTGCATAGATGATTCTTGTTTACGAGGAATTGTGATAATAACATTACAGACAAAATACTGTTAATGGACTGTCTAGGAGTGACAGTACATCCAGGGAAGTCTAGCTTGATTCCCTCTAACAGATAGTATTTGTAGGATTTATGTTCTGAAACAATGACAGTTAGATTGACCCAAGACAAAAAAGACAATATCATACAAATGTGTACAGATATTATGGAGGAGAGAAGATTAACTATTAGGAATTTGAACAGTTAATTGGTAAACTTGTCGCATCCGAGCCAGGGGTAGAATATGCTCCGCTATACTATGAACCACTTGTATCATCCGAGCCAGGGGTAGAATATGCTCCGCTATACTATAAACCACTTGTATCATCCGAGCCAGGGGTAGAATATGCTCCGCTATACTATAAACCACTTGTATCATCCGAGCCAGGGGTAGAATATGCTCCGCTATACTATGAACCACTTGTATCATCCGAGCCAAGGGTAGAATATGCTCCGCTATACTATAAACCACTTGTATCATCCGAGCCAGGGGTAGAATATGCTCCGCTATACTATAAACCACTTGTATCATCCGAGCCAGGGGTAGAATATGCTCCGCTATACTATGAACCACTTGTATCATCCGAGCCAGGGGTAGAATATGCTCCGCTATACTATGAACCACTTGAAAATGTGAAAGATATTAATTTAAAATGGACGAAGGGAAACTTTGACTTCAGGAAAATTCCAGATTCAATAAATTCAATAAATTCAACCCTGCAATGGTGGATAAAAAATATTAATTTCGGCTTCAAAAAAGTGTCTCATGGTGCACCTAATATTATCATATATGGTGTCAGACCAGTCAGGAAGTACTTCCGGGTCGTAGGGTGCTGAAAAAGTTCCTTGAAAGAATCCAAAGTTTCTAGTTTGCATGTGTTTTTCCCAAGATTAGTTTCTATTTCATTGTTAAATCTAACCTGAGGTTAAAGTAGTATGTCTGTTGTCATGAATAGTATTTTATTGTGTTTGTCAGGATTATTTCTTTGGAGAGTATGAGCACAGAGGTTAGGTAGAGATATGGTTTTGACAGATGTTTATTCCAAAATATGCATAGTGTGAATGAATGACGCGAAATGTTGAAAAACTGAATCGGTGTTTATTCCAGATATGGGACCGTTTGCTAGCCAAATGTGTTTAATACACAGAATAAAAGTGTATTTAAGCGAACGAATGTTGTGGAACTTGTGACTGATCTCCAAATATAGCCTATATTGCATTGTGTTCAATGGGCTGATTTTTGCCAGTCTGACACCATACACAGATGCATCATTCCTGTACAGGGATGGGGAGCTAACAATGTAACAATGGAAGTTAAAACGGGAGGAGTATGGACTGTGCAAGAACAGCAACTTCATACACAGACATATTTTATCTCACCCCTAACTCCTTATAGGGACCAACAGAGATGACGTAGCTATTGTTTTTGTGAAATCAGAACGAGGCTAAATTTTGTGGAAAACGGTCAGCGCGTTTCAGAGTTCAATCATTTAATATTTATAAGCAATTACGGATATTTCTTAAAATAATAAATCGTTATTTAGAGACCCAAGATATTCGGATTTTCATCATAATCATCGATTCTGGACGACTGGGTAAGATGTGTTTAGTATTTATTGATTTTCGAATGCTGATCGACCGGCATTGCCTTCGGCCATGTTCGAACGCTTGATCGAGCGATTCGGAGTAGTCTGAATGACGCTAATGGAATGAATTTCCAAGAATGTTTGTCTGAATGACAACATATTTTATCTGAAGGATAAATTGAACACACATGGCGGGCCTTTATATATACGATGAATTCGTAGATTTTACGTAAAAAGTTTGTTTCGGCAGAAAATTATGTGTGCATTGAATGTTGTTACAACCGGGGAACATGAAGAGATCGATTTCCTGTGTTTTATTCTGCCTAAATATCAATTACGTCTGAAAGACACATTATATGCGACATTTATTAAGCCAATCAGTGATAAATTCAAGTTCCAAAAGTTAAAAGTGTCGTTTTATTGCAGATAATATCGGTTACGTACGAGGGGTTATCATAGAATGGCTTCCAATGCGGAACAGCCGATCGAGCTGGGCGGCAATCATACTGCGCAGACCGCCACGCATGCGCAGAACGATGTAAACAGATTAGAGAACTTTCTGAGAAAGGGAGAGGAAATTTTAGAAACTTTCCAGACGTCTATACGGGCTTTTGAGGGCCAAAGTCTGAAAATAAACAAACTGTCCTCAACCGTCATCCAATTGCAAAATGATTTGAAAAGGGCCGGTCCTTGCGATCGGGAAATTGATGAAGCACCACCGACAAAAAAGTCTCATTATGAACCAATTTCGGAGGAAGAAGACTCCGAGTCCGACAGCGAGATCGAGATTGATAATTTGCTACAAAGCCCGAAACCAAAGTCTGGTGAAAAAGGCAGGGATGAATTTCTGGCAGAACTAGATGAGTTTTTCGAGGAGGAAGAGAAAACGGGGGACGCTGTCAAGGGAAATGTAGCCAGGGTAGTAAACAAGACACTTCGGTCATCACAAACTGACATAGAGAAGTCAAAAAAGTTGAGTGAGAAATACAAACGTCCAAGAAATATTGAAGCCCTACAGGTCCCCAAGATAGATCAGTTTCTATGGAACCAGCTAAAAAATTCCATTAAATCCGCAGACGCCCTTAAACAGAAAACAGTTGGGCATTTAAATCGGGCTCTGGCACCGGTTGTTCAAGCAATGAATCACATCTGCGACAATGAGCAGCCAGATATGGCAGTACTAAAGGAGTGCATATCTGATTCGTTTAAAATTATGTGTGCCAGCATAAACACTGTGAATCTGCAACGTCGAGAGACGATTAAAAAAGAGCTCGACCCCAAATTTAAGAGCATCTGTACAAGTGACAACCCAATTACAGCAACAGGCTTGTTCGGGGACAACTTAACTGACCAGTCAAAAAACTTGGATACAAAAAGTATCAAAATGACGAAGCACTCGGCACCAAAGTAGGATTTTTTAGAGAAGAGAAGGGGGGGCCGAGAGACGGACCACACCCCCGCTGCACCTCACAAGTCGGAACACAACAACTACCACCTGTCAGTGCCACACAAGTCGTCGTTCCCAAAGTCCAAATTCCCTCCGAAAAACCCAACCTAAGGGAACAAATCCGGAACCTCAGGGAGAGGTTACACGTATCAGAAGAAACACCCATTCAACAACAGAGGGGGCAAAGTATAGACACTCAGAATGTAAGTAAAGTTAGACAATACAGATTGGTAAATACCCCAGAAAATTTCATTGCGGGCAAAACAAAATTGAAACTCAATAATTGGCAAAAAATTAGTTCAGATATATGGATTTTAAAAACTATATGTGGATATTCTGTTGAACTCGATCATATTCCTTATCAGCGTCACTATCCCACACCACTAACATTTGCAGAAATTGAGAGACAAAAAATTGATTTGGAGATTGGAAGATTTGTAAATTGTAACATTATAGAACCTGTTTTCGCTTCCGATGAAAGAATACATTTCCAACATATTTGCTCGTCCTAAAAAGGATGACAGTGTGCGTATCATACTAAATTTAAAACAGTTTAATGACAATGTGCAGCATATACATTTTAAGATGGAGACATTTAAGAACGCTATCGGGCTAATGACCAAAAATTGTTTTTTTGGATCAGTTGATATTTCTGATGCATTCTATTCAATTCCCATTTGCACAAAAGATCGAAAGTTTTTTAGATTTTGGTATAAGGGACAAAAATACCAATTTACAGCACTTGTGATGGGTTTAACTACTGCACCCAGAGTCTTTACCAAAATTCTCAAACCAGTTTTCTCCACTCTACGAGCAAAAGGTCACATCAGTACAGCATACATTGACGACTCATGTCTACAAGGAAATACCTACCAGGCTTGTTTATCAAATATAAACGATACAGTCATGCTTATGGATAGTTTAGGGCTAACCGTGCATCCTACTAAATCGTGTTTTGTACCAACTAAATGCATCGAATTTGTTGGCTTTATATTATGTTCACAAACAATGACGGTCAGATTAACAATTAAAAAAGTGGACAATATTATTCAGCAGTGTTATGAAATTTTAAACAAAAAACATGTATCAATACAAATATTTTCTCAGTTAATTGGGAAATTAGTAGCAGCAGAACCTGGGGTTGATTACGCACCCTTATTTTATAAACCACTAGAAAAAGAAAAAGAGACAAATTTGAAATATAAAAGAGGCAACTACTCAGCATTCATGAAGGTTTCCTGTAGTATTAAACGGGACATCCAGTGGTGGATCGATAACCTCCCATTATGCAGAAAGCAGGTTTCTTATGGCAACCCTGCACTAGTAATTCACACAGACGCCAGTTTGCTAGGGTTTGGGGCACATATTAAGTCAGAAAATGTGTCGGCAAATGGAGTATGGTCTATCAAAGAACAAAGCTTGCACATTAACATTCTTGAATTAAAAGCATGTAAATTAGCTTTGCTAGCTCTATATGGGGACAAACATGATATTCATATTCGCATTTACACAGATAACACTACATGTTGTGCATACATAAATAAGTTTGGCGGTAAAAAATATGCATTGAATATGCTTGCTAGAGACATTTGGTTATGGTGCATTCCAAAACGCATTCATTTAAGTGCTGCACATGTGGCCGGGATAGCAAATGTAGAGGCGGACAGATTGTCCAGGAACTTCAATGACGACCTAGAATGGTCGCTTGACCCCATTGTGTTTCAAAAGATTGTGGGTAGATATGGGACTTTGGATGTGGACATGTTTGCATCTAGACTAAACAGTAAATTAGAGAAATATGTTACTAGATTACCAGAACCATATGCATGGGCAATCAATGCATTTTCATTGGATTGGAGTAATGGTATTCTCTATATGTTTCCACCTTTCAGTCTGATTACCAGGATTCTCCAGAAGATCGTGCAGGACGAAGCAGAGGTAGTACTCGTAGCCCCAATTTGGACTACTCAAAGCTGGTGGCCACAGTTGCTTCATTTGGTGAATCAGCAAAGTTTCTTTCTACCATCACAGAAAATACTCCGCCTACCTCACAAACCGACGCTTCAACATCCTCTCAGGAAAATGACACTAGGTGTTTTCAGATTATCCGGGAAACATTACTCAAGCAAGGCTTTTCTACACAGGCTTCCGCACTTATCATCGACTCTTGGCGTTCCTCAACAAAAAGACAGTACTCGACATACATCGAAAGATGGCTTCAATTTTGTGTTAGGCGAAAAATTGATTCAATTAAGCCATCTTTGAGTCGAGTTATACATTTTTTGACAATGTTATTCAAACGAAAGTTAAGTTACAGTGCTTTAGGTACAGCAAGAGCTGCAATAAATGCATTTACAACCACATGTGGAGGGGAAGATTACAGCAGTAGTTTACTGCTTATGAAGTTTATGAAAGGTGTTTTTCATAATAGGCCAAATTTAGGCCAAATTTGCCTAAACATACACGTGTATGGGATGTAAACATTGTTTTCAAATATTTGAGTTCTTCAAATGACGATACCTTGATTTTCTTGTCAGGGAAACTATGTATTTTGTTTTTATTGCTATCTGCACAGAGGTGCCAAACATTACATTTAATATGTTTAGAGGATATTGTGCTGAATGCACATCAGATTGTTATCAAAACAAATCATTTACTTAAACAGTCAAGACCAAACTATCATCTTGAACCTATTGTGTTACAAAGTTACACCAAAAACAAAAAACTGTGCATTGTCAATATATTCAGCCAATATTTACATAGAACAAAGCATTTAAGGCATCTGAATGATAAAAAATTGCTTATTAGCACTCAAAGTCCTCACAGAGGTGTGACACAAGCTACTGTTGGTCGATGGACCAGAATGATAATGGGAAAAGCTGGTGTTGACTGTACATTTACTACACATAGCACCAGGGCTGCTTCTACCAGTAACGCAAAGGCAAGAGGCGTGTCTCTAGACATAATTGCAAAAACGGCCGGATGGTCCAATGTTCGAACCTTTCGCAGGTTTTATGATAAACCAGTTGACGGGAAGTCCATCCAATCGGCGCTGTTAGATATGTAGATATTGTGTATACATGTATAATGTATTAGACTTAAGTCTATAATGTGTCAATTGCAACAATGGTGCTTTGTTGATGAAATTATATATCGGGCAAATCAAAAACACGTTTTTCAAGTTCTTTGGTTTGCATAATTGGAATTGAAAAATCAACTCTAAAATCTCTGTTGGTCCCTATAAGGAGTTAGGGGTGAGATAAAATTGTAAGATTAAATGAGACTTACCTTGAAAAGGGAAGTCGAAGTTTGATCGATATTTTATCGATCGCTAACTCCTTAAGGGATCAAACACCCACCCACCACTCCCAGTGGCTCGATTTTTCAACTCCTTTGTGCCAAACACATACTACCAGTTGTGTTTGGCACTAAGCTCTGAAGACTGATTTCACAAAAACAATAGCTACGTCATCTCTGTTTGATCCCTTAAGGAGTTAGCGATCGATAAAATATCGATCAAACCTCGACTTCTCTTTTCAAGGTAAGTCTCATTTAATCTTACAATTATTAGTTCTGTGCTTCATATAAACATTTTAGAACTAAAAGCTTGTCATCTTGCTTTATTTCCTTCTGGAAAGAGATTACAAATAAACATATCCAAATTTTCATGGATAATACAACAAGCAGCACTTATATCAACACATTAGGAGACAAAACAACAGCATTAAACAGATTAGCACAAACAATTTGGTCATGGTGTAGACAGACACATTCTTTAAGTGCAGCACCTGTACCTGGGAAAGAGAACTGGGAAGCAAGGAATTTTAATGATGATTTAGAATGGTGGTCACTGTCAGAATACATATTCTCCCTGATTTTGAGGGATAATTACCAGATGTCAGTTGATTTTGATTTGTGTCGCGCAGACCTTGTGTGGCGCAGACCGGATCCTAATGCTATAGCATCGGGTGCTTTCTCATTAACATCGACTAATGAACATATTTCCTCCTTTCAGTCTCCTGAACGGGATTCTGTAGAAAGAAGAGGGGACCAAACAGAAGCAGTCTTAGTGGCAGCGATTTGGCCGACACAGAACTGGTGGGCATCTCTAATACATCTGATAAGCGGGCGGTCGTTCATTCTAACAAGCCCACAGAACATTTTAAGGTTGCCACAAAAACCCACTCATCAACACTCATTGCACAAGATGACCCTTGGTGTTTTTCGTATATTCTGGAGGCACTCCAATGTCAACGAATATCAGGAGCAGCTGCCGACATTATCACTGACTCATGGAGATTGGCAACAAAGAAACAATATGAAATATATATATATATATTAAACAAGAGGTCCAAGAGGGCCGGTAGACACTCTACTGTGTAAAACAGCTTTTATCGAGAGATCAGAAGGTAGTCGGTATAAAGCTTGTGTTACCCGCTATAAACATGCGATGATTTGTTGCAAAACTGTAACTGGTTTTATTTTCTTGTATATTTTAGTACAAGAGTATGAAATAAGCCATAATTTTCAACAACTGAGTCAAGTTGAAAAACCATGACAATCATTTTGATTATTTGACGATAAGGAAATACACAAATTTGATAGAGACCAAATTAAGGAACATGTATATGATATTTCATTAGAATTGAATAAGAGGTTTCAGAGGAGCTGTCGTTTGAAATTTCCTTAAATTTGACCTAGTTTTAGCCATGGTGGCCATCTTGGACAACTGGCGGTTGCAAAAAACATAAATCTGAGGCGCACTATCCCAATGATCATTGTGATAAAGTTCAACAAAATCCTTCAAGAGGTTTCAGAGAAGATGTCATTTTTAGCCTTTTCCTATATAACTCTATGTACATTTTGGGTCATCATGGTGGCCATTTTGATTATTCGACAATAACAAAAAACATAAATTTGATAGAGGCCATCCCAAGGAACATGTATATGATATTTCCCTAGAATAAAAAAAGTGGTTTCGGAGGAAATGTTGTTTGAAATTTCCCTAAATTTGACCTAATTTTAGCCATGGCGGCCATCTTAGTTGACTGGCGGCCATGAGAGGGGGCCTTCTAAGTAACATTATGATAAAGTTTCATCAAAATCCTTCAAGCGGTTCCAGAGATGTCGATTTTTATAAAATTGCTAACAGATGGACGGACAGACGGACAAAAAGTGATCGCATAAGCTGGCCAGCAGAGCTAAAAATGGTTACATTTTACAAATAAGAAACAAATTAATGCATTTACACCCACTGTAAGTGAAGTTATACAATTTTTAACAACCCTCTCTGAAAAGGGTTTAAAGTACAGTGCATTAGGTACTGCACGAACAGCAATTAGTAATTTTATTAAAATTTGCAGAGATATTGATTTAAGTCATAATACACTTCTTCAAAGATTTATGAGTTTTTTTTTTAAAGAGACCAAACCAAAATACAATGCAACATGGGATGTTAATACAGTTCTCAGTTACTTAAGTAATCTAAGTGACACAACATTACTACAGCTATCGGGCAAACTTAGTATGTTATTTTTATTGTTGAGTGCACAAACTTTACATTTAATTAATGTGGAGGATGTCTTATTATACAAAAATAAGGTCATTATTAAAACAAATCATTTGCTGAAACAATCTAGACCGGGTAAACATTCAGATACAATAACATTAAAGGCTTTTCCGCAGAAGGAGAACTTCTGTATTGTAAAAACTGTGAATGAATATGTAAGCAGAACAGCATGCCTCAGAGGAGACGAGCCAACGCTTATGCGCAGCACATAAAAGCCGCATAAGGGAGTAGCTAAGGCAACCGTATCCCGTTGGATAAAAGACACAATGATAAATTCAGGAATTGTCTCGTCATATGCGCACATAGCACACGTGCAGTGGCCACATCGCTGACAGAACTCCTCCTTGAATGCTACTTACCCTGTCCGATCTTTTTATATTTCTTTTTAAATGTGTAACGTTAGACGTAATAGCTAAGACAGCTGGGTGGACCAATGTGAAAACTTTTGCACGGTTTTATGATCAACCAGAACAATTTTCTGTGCAAGATGCCATAATGGCTGAAATTAAACCGTAATAAATGGACTATCAGTTACACAAAAACATGGTGGTGTTGTATTCAGTATGAATTTATACACATATCTAATGGAAATGTGTTTATTACAATTGCAAAATCACTAGTGATTTTTACTTTTTACTTTTATGTAATACTGAAGAATCAACTCTAAAATCTCTGTGGGGTCCACTTAAGGAGTTAAGTGGGAGATAAAATTTGATAATTAAACTAGAAGGGAAGTTTGACTGATTTTATGAACCACTAACTCCTTAAGGGATCACACACCCACCCAGACCCTCCCTAGTTATTATTGATTCTTCATTAAGTATAGTCAACTGATTTGGGTTACATCTACATAAGTACATTTTACTATACATATGCTCTAAAGACTGAAACTGCATAGATAATGAGCTACATCATATGATCTCTGTGTGATTAGTGATTCATAAAATCTTAAACTGTGACTTCCCTTCTTCAAAGGCAAGTCTAGTTTTATTTTCCAATTATAAATCAAGATGCTTCTTATAGTATTTATGTGGATATGAAACCGTAAACCCTCAGGATATGTTTTCAGGTGAAGATGAATGGCAATAATTTGTAGAAGTACTCTTAATGTGGTTTTCCACATTAACAAGAATAAATGAAGTACTCTTAATGTGGTTTTCCACATTAACAGGAATAAATATCTGGTAGAAAAGTAGTTTTTTTATGTAATACTGAAGAATCAACTCTAAAATCTCTGTGGGGTCCACTTAAGGAGTTAAGTGGGAGATAAAATTTGATAATTAAACTAGAAGGGAAGTTTGACTGATTTTATGAACCACTAACTCCTTAAGGGATCACACACCCACCCAGACCCTCCCTAGTTATTATTGATTCTTCATTAAGTATAGTCAACTGATTTGGGTTACATCTACATAAGTACATTTTACTATACATATGCTCTAAAGACTGAAACTGCATAGATAATGAGCTACATCATATGATCTCTGTGTGATTAGTGATTCATAAAATCTTAAACTGTGACTTCCCTTCTTCAAAGGCAAGTCTAGTTTTATTTTCCAATTATAAATCAAGATGCTTCTTATAGTATTTATGTGGATATGAAACCGTAAACCCTCAGGATATGTTTTCAGGTGAAGATGAATGGCAATAATTTGTAGAAGTACCCTTAATGTGGTTTTCCACATTAACAAGAATAAATGAAGTACTCTTAATGTGGTTTTCCACATTAACAGGAATAAATATCTGGTAGAAAAGTAGTTTTAGCCATAAGAGGTTTCCATACGGTTTTAGTTGTTCTTAACTGTAGCTATTTTGTCTGCCACACCAGTCATGGTAGTTCATCAACATTACCGTATTTTACCTTGTATAGTACGCACCCGTGTATAGTACGCACCCCCTTCTTGGAGGTCAAAACTGGGGTAAAAAAGTTGTTTCCGTGTATAGTACGCATCAAAATATTATGCTTTCTTTTTCAGATAAAGGTGAAGTCATTTGTTAAGAAACATGAACAGAAGAAGCTTTTCATTTGTATAACGCATATTCAGACTGTGATGTATTGTAGTAATTGTGGTAAAATAAACTAGTGGGAGAGGTGTGGGTGTGTTTATTTATTTGTGTTGACAGTAGTTTTCCTAGATGAACCATTCAACGAAAATAAAAATAAAAAATTAAAAAAATTAAAAAAATCACGATCGAGATAATTAGCGTACAAAAGAAAATATAATTACTTCAATCATTAATTGCCTTCAGGGGAGTACCTATCTTGTATCATCTCATCAAAGAGCCAATTATAATGCCGCAGATAATT
Source organism: Cyrtodaria siliqua (assembly GCA_037043455.1). Classification (NCBI taxonomy): domain Eukaryota; kingdom Metazoa; phylum Mollusca; class Bivalvia; order Adapedonta; family Hiatellidae; genus Cyrtodaria; species Cyrtodaria siliqua. Next base: position 38,469 of record JAWPHD010016793.1, read on the forward strand.
GTCCGTAATCCGATAATTACATCTACTAAAACTCAACAAAGTCGTTGGTTACCGTAATCCATTACGCCGATTATACTAACATTGTGTATTCACGGGAACCAGAGTTTATCATAAGTGAATCAGATGTGTAACGCGTGATAAGTTACCTGTACCCCATGGCTAAATCTGGTAAAGGTCACACGGCGTGTCAAAGTGCATCCTCAGAAATAGTCGATACTCGCGGCAACTTCAAAGGATTATAAAAATAGGATAACCCATTCTACCCGTGTTTATAATGTGTCAAAACTGCAGCCGAGGTGCGATATTGTTTGACCCAATTATCAATCATCAAATGTGTACCGGTAAGCATGTTTTCAGAAGGGTAACAAGAATTATTGAATAATTGCCATTTCAAAGTAGGGTGATTCTGCCTTTCTACGCTGCTAAAATATATGTATTTCAAAATAAAGCAAAAACTTCATTAATTTTTTATAAAATATTAAGTAAAATCCTATAAATATAAGAATAGAATAGAACTGTAAAAATACTACATGAACCCAGTATGTACCAGTCTAAGCAGCTGGAAGTCACGTGATATTACGTCACGCGATATAAACAAAAAGATCGAGGGACGATTTTTCACACAATTTTTTGAAGTTTTACAACAAACATGCAAACATTTATACAAAAAGAAGCATCATAATACACTTTATTCATTTATAAATCGGATTAAGTCAATATATTACTTATATGAAGCGAGTAAATTACGAAAAAATTGTGTATTATCGGTATTCACAATTTTCTGTCTCAATGTCTGTTCGTCGTCAACGTTTTTCTTCCCAGACATAGATTTCCTGCAAGAAAAAAAAAAGTTATTTTTATTGTTTCCTTATATTGTACGCACCCCCCTTTCGGAAACCGTAAAAGTGGTAAAAAAACTGCGTACTATACAAGGTAAAATACAATAGTTATTTATCTGTCAAACCAGTAATGATTGTTTATCAACTGTATTTATTTATATGCCAAACCAATCATGGTGGTTTAGCAACTGTAGTTATTTATCTGTCACACGAGTCATGATGGTTTATCAACTGTATTTATCTGCCCAACCAATGGTAGTTTATCAACTGCAGTTATTTATCTGTCATACCAGTAATGATGGTTTATCAACTGTTGTTATTTATCTGTCAAACGAGTCATGATGGTTTATCAACTGTATTTATTTATCTGTCACACGAGTCATGATGGTTTATCAACTTTAGTTATTTATCTGTCATATCAGTAGTGATGGTTTATCAACTGTAGTTATTTATCTGTCATATCAGTAGTGATGGTTTATCAACTGTAGTTATTTATCTGTCATATCAGTAGTGATGGTTTATCAACTGTAGTTATTTATCTGTCATACCAGTAATGATGGTTTATCAACTGTTGTTATTTATCTGTCAAACGAGTCATGATGGTTTATCAACTGTATTTATTTATCTGTCACACGAGTCATGATGGTTTATCAACTTTAGTTATTTATCTGTCATATCAGTAGTGATGGTTTATCAACTGTAGTTATTTATCTGTCATATCAGTAGTGATGGTTTATCAACTGTAGTTATTTATCTGTCACACGAGTCATGATGGTTTATCAACTGTATTTATGTATCTGCCAAATCATTCATGGTAGTCTATCAACTGTAGTTATCTGTCACACCAGTAATGATGGTTTATCAACTGTATTTATTTATCTGCCAAACCAGTCATGCTAGTTTATCAACAGTAGTTATTTATCTGCAATGCCAGTAATGATGGTTTATCAACAGTAGTTATTTATCCGTCATACCAGTAATGATGTTTATAAAATGTAGTTATTTATCTGCCACACCAGTCATGGTGGTTTATCAACTGGTTATTTATTTACCACATCAGTCATGGTGGTTTATCAACTGAAGTTGTTGTATATCACACAAGTCATGGTGGTTTATCAACTGGTTATTTATTTACCACATCAGTCATGGAGATTTATCAACTGATGTTGTTTATATGCCACACCAGTCATGGCGGTTTATCAACTGAAGTTGTTATATATCACACAAGTCATGGTGGTTTATCAACTGGTTATTTATTTACCACATCGGTCATGGCGGTTCATAAACTGAAGTTGTTTATATGCCACACCAGTCATGGCGGTTTATCAACTGAAGTTGTTTATATACCACACCAGTCGTGGTGGTTTATAAACTGAAGTTATTTTTTTACCACATCAGTCGTGGTGGTTTATCAACTGGTTATTTATATACCACACAAGTCATGGTGATTTATCAACAGAAGTTGTTTATATGCCACACGAGTCATGGTGGTTTATCAACTGAAGTTGTTTTTATGCCACATCAGTCAAGGTGGTTTATCAACTGAAGTTGTTTATATACCACACGTCATGCTGATTTATCAACTGGTTATTTATTTACCACACACGTCATGGTGGTTTATCAACTGGTTATTTATTTACCACATCAGTTATGGTGGTTTATCAACTGAAGTTATTTATTTACCACATCAGTCATGGTGGTTTATCTACTGAAGTTGTTTATATACCACACCAGTCATGGTGGTTTATCAACTGAAGTTATTTATTTACCACATCAGTCATGGTGGTTTATCAACTGGTTATTTATATACCAAACAAGTCTTGGTGGTTTATCAACTGAAGTTGTTTATATACCACACCAGTCATGGTGGTTTATCAACTGAAGTTATTTATTTACCACATCAGTCATGGTGGTTTATCAACTGGTTATTTATATACCACACAAGTCATGGTGGTTTATCAACTGAAGTTGTTTATTTACCACACAAGTCATGGTGGTTTTTCAACTGGTTATTTATTTACCACATCAGTCGTGGTGGTTTATCAACTGGTAATTTATTTACCACACCAGTCATGGTAGTTTTTCAACTGGGTTTTTATTTACCACACCAGTCATGGTGGTTTATCAACAGAAGTTGTTTATATACCACACCAGTCAAGGTGGTTTATCAACTGAAGTTGGTTATATATCAAACAAGTCATGGTGGTTTATCAACTGGTTATTTATTTACCACACAAGTCATGGTGGCTTATCAACTGGTTATTTATTTACCACAAAAGTCATGGTGGTTTATCAACTGGTTATTTATTTACCACATCAGTCATGGTGGTTTATCAACGGAAGTTGTTTATATACCACACAAGTCATGGTGGTTTATCAACTGGTTATTTATTTACCACATCAGTCATGGTGGTTTATCAACTGGTTATTTATTTACCACATCCATCATGGTGGTTTATCAACTGGTTATTTATTTACCACATCAGTCGTGATGGTTTATTAACTGAAGTTATTTATTAACCACATCAGTCATGGTGGTTTATTAACTGAAGTTATTTATTTACCACATCAGTCATGGTGGTTTATCAACTGAAGTTATTTATTTACCACATCAGTCATGGTGGTTCATCAACTGGTTATTTATTTACCACATCAGTCATGGTGGTTTATCAACTGAAGTTATTTATTTACCACATCAGTCATGGTGGTTTATCAACTGAAGTTATCTATTTACCACATCAGTCATGGTGGTTTATCAACCGGTTATTTATTTACCACATCAGTCATGGTGGTTTATCAACTGGTTATTTATTTACCACATCAGTCATGGTGGTTTATCAACTTAAGTTGTTTGTATGCCACACCAGTCATGGTGGTTTATCAACTGGTTATTTATTTACCACATCAGTCGTGGTGGTTTATCAACTGGTTATTTATTTACCACACAAGTCATGGTGGTTTATCAACTGAAGTTCAATCCTCCGTGGTGCCACTGAGTTCCGTCGGTGTGTTCTTGGGCAAGACACTTTTCCTTAGCCAAGTCTGTCGGATGGGGACGTAAACCGGGCGGTCCCGTGTATCGGTCTATCAACCGAGCACGTTAAAGAACCATAGGAATCTATTCGATAATAAGAGTAGGGCAGGTTCCCGGATTCCTATGTATCCTTCCCCTCTCTCTGGGGCGGCTCTAAATAACCTGTACTGTGTTGATGAGCCTTTAAACAACATTCAATTCGATTCAATTCAACTGAAGTTGTTTGTATGGCACACCAGTCATGGTGGTTTATCAACTGGTTATTTATTTACCACATCAGTCATGGTGGTTTATCAACTGAAGTTGTTTGGATGCCACACCAGTCATGGTGGTTTATCAACTGGTTATTTATTTACCTCATCAGTCGTGGTGGTTTATCAACTGAAGTTATTTATTTACCACATCAGTCATGGTGGTTTATCAACTGGTTATTTATTTACCACATCAGTCTTGGTGGTTTATCAACTGAAGTTAATTATTTACCACATCAGTTATGGTGGTTTATCAACTGAAGTTATTTATTTACCACATCAGTCATGGTGGTTTATCAACTGAAGTTATTTACCACATCAGTCATGGTGGTTTATCAACTGAAGTTATCTATCTATCACACCAGTCATGGTGGTTTATCAACTGAAGTTGTTTATATACCACACAAGTCATGGTAGTTTATCATCTCTCATGACCAAGATTTCTAAGAAACAGAATAGTGCTACTATGTAGTAAAATAGAATATAATTATTGCTTGTTTGGATGATCATGAGAATGTCATAATCCAGGATTCCTAATGTCATAATCCAGGATTCCTAATGTCATAATCCAGTATTCCTAATGTCATAATCCAGGATTCCTAATGTCATAATCCAGTATTCCTAATGTCATAATCCAGTATTCCTAATGAATACAATTAAACTGGGACTGATCATAAATCCTGAAGATAATAATATATACAGTAAAATTCTAGGTCTCTGAAAGTTGTTCAACAATTTGCTCACACAAAAATAACTACTAACAATTCATCAGTGTCACTGACATAAATGCTTTGAGATTCATGCCAAACGGAATTTCTAAATGGGCAAAGAATAAAAGAAATCACATTTACTTTAACAAACTGTGATATAAATTAAACTTAATCAACTTTATTTTTTGAACATGCAGATCTGATAAACAAACTGATGCTCTGCTCTTTGTCAGATTAGCCTCTCTCTCATGAAATAAATTATTTAAAAAAAAAGTCTGTTAAACACTGTTACCTCTCTGGTAAGTCCTATTAAGTAGGAGCGCAACAATTAACCCGAGATGATTATATCACGATATTTTCTCTCACGATCGATACACGTATCGTTCCGTAGAGTCTGTATCGCTATACAGTAACGATACACAAATAAGCACAAACTTGCTCTCATTGACAAAAATAATCTCAATTAATTGTAAAAGTCATCTTTCTTATGTTTTTTATATTAACTAAGGTTGTTTAAACATTAACAGGGGCGTAGCGTGACCAAAATCTCAATTACTCACGGGGTATGTGCGGGAGGGGGTTGTCCGCTGATGGAAATTTTTAAAAAATATACACTCCTACGTGACTTCTGGTGCATTTTAGGGTCCGTATATAGCCCTCTTAGGCTCACTTTTTTTTGGCGTTTTTCGAGTTTTCGAGTTTTTATTTTTTGAGCCTTTGTTTGAAAAGTTTACTCACGTGAGTATTAATGAGTATGGCATGCTAAGCACCTGATTATTAATGTAAGTAGCTACTGTATTTACTCCTCATATGCTAATAATCGGATTTATTTTGAGATTATTTTTTTTTAATGAAACTGTGTATCGCGATACGTATCTTATCGTCAGTCAAATATCGCCATACATATCATATCATGAGAATTGTGTATCGTTGCAGCCATACGTCATTTGTAAGTACTAACATGAAAATGAATTTCACCTCCTGCAAAAGTATTTTCATGAAAATATGGTTTGCTTTAATAACTTATAAGTGCCTTGGCTATCCAAATACTCAGCATAATATATCAATGCAACTTTGCCTGGAACACCTAATTGGTCATAAGTAAAGTTGTTAGCACCTGATTTCTGGCATGCTGAATTCCATTTTATTATGAACGGATGACAAATGAAATGGGGTTTTAAGTCCCATTAACACATCATATTAGGTTATATAGGACAGAAACCTCGGAGAGAGATGAGATGAACGATGAATTTCCCATAAGACATGCCTCGACCTGCAGGAAGCAAACCATGCGGGGCAGAAGTCTGATGCTCTAAAGCGCGAAGTTTTATCCACTGAGTTACTGAGGCCACTGAAAAGATGACAACACAAACATGTGTTAAGCTTATGGCAACCTCGGTGAGGTGAAAAACAAAATGTTTTTTACGTGCGCACAGGTGTTTTAAATAACCGTACACAGAATGTGCATGATTAGTGGCTAAAAACACACTTGACAAGCATTAAACAAGAGGTCAATGACCTTGAAGCTCTACTGATTGATTTTGATTTCAGGAAGTAGTCGCTACAGACTTGTTTTTTGAAAATCTATTTTTAACCGTGGTGGCCATCTTGAATTTCCGGCAGACCTGAAATTTTGCTAGGATCAATTAGACATTAAGAGCAACATTCCTGTGAAGTTTCATGAAAATCCGTCAAGTAGTTTCAGAGGAGTAGTCGCTACAAGTTTTCATTATATAACTCTATGTAAACAAAGATGGCCGCTGGTAGCCATGTTTAACATCAAATCAAAACGATTTTCGACAAGGACCAACATCATGTCATACTGATCATTTTAGAAAAAGTCCCATATCAATATCTCTTATAGTTTTGAAGAAGTAGTCGCTACAAACTTATTTATTTTAAATCTATTTTTAGCTGTGGCGGCCATCTTGAATTTCCGGCCGACCTGAAATTTTTCTAGGATCAACTAGAAATTAAGAGCAACATTCCTGTGAAGTTTCATGAAAATCCGTCAAGTAGTTTCAGAGGAGTAGTCGCTACAAGTTTTCATTATATAACTCTATGTAAACAAAGATGGCCGCTGGTAGCCATGTTTAACGTCAAATCAAAACGATTTTCGACAAGGATCAACATCATGTCATGCTGATCATTTTAGAAAAAGTCCCATATCAATATCTCTTATAGTTTTGAAGAAGTAGTCGCTACAAACTTGTATTTTAAAACTCTATTTTTAGCTATGGCGGCCATCTTGGATTTCACATCAACATGAATTTTTGCTAGGATCAACTAGACTTTATGGGCAACATTTCTGTAAAGTTTCATGAATATCCATCCAGTAGTTTCAGAGGAGTTGTCGCTACAAATAAAAGTTTACGGACAGACAGACGGACGCCGCACCACGGCATAAGCTCTGCTGATCTCTGATCAGTAGAGCTAAAAACATGAAAAATGCGGGGTTCTGCAGACTGACCATTTTTTGTTTTTCCGCTGCGAGTCAAATTTTAAAACATAACCATGTAGCATGGTGTTCTATGGTATCACAGTACTTAAATGATTTGACGAAAAAAATAAACTGTAAACAATAAACAAGAGCTGTCGGAGAACAGCGCAGCTCGACAATTCGATTTTTCAGAGAATAATAAATTTATAGCTAGTATATAACATCAGAAAACAAGGCTACAACAATGTGGGGTGGGGCTGGGGGCACAACAAAACTATGTGTAAGTGGGGGTGGGGGGGCGGGGCGGGGCGGGGCGTGAGAGGCGGGAGTGGGGGAGGGGGGGAACATATTATGTGTAAGAATTGACTAAAACAACACAATTATGTAAAAAAAAAAAGTTTAAAAAAAGTGGGTGGGAGGGAGGGGGGTGGAGTAGGAGGGAGCCCATGTCCCAATATGGGTGAAGTATGAATAAGATGCATAATGCTATAAGAAATTGTAGATATATACATGCTTACATGCAAACCTAGATCTGCCTTTATTGCACATTTTATGGGCCATCACAATTCGGGTTCCATGGGATCCCAGAATTTGAAGAAGACAAAATTACTTATCCAACCCTTTACAACATACTGTAAGGAAACCAATTCCAAAATTTAGTTCAGCTAGGACAAGAAATGTAAGAGATACAGACCTGTAAACACAGCTTACACGCAAAATTTGATGTGAAACAGAATTTGGGTTCGATGGGAGTCCAGGGGTTACAGGAACCAAATTTACTTAAGCAGCCCATATGATAATGCTATAAGGAAGCTAATGACCAAATTTGGTTGTGATAGGGTAAGAATTGTAAGAGATATAGACTTGTAAACACAGCTTACACGCAAAATTTGATGTGAAATGGGACACATTTTATGGGCTATCATAATTTGGGTTCCATGGGAGCCCATGGGTTACAGGAACCAAATTTGCTTATGCAGCCCTTAAGATAATGCTATAAGGAAGTCCACGAACAAATTTGGTTGTGCTAGGATAAGAAATGTAAGAGATATAGACTTGTAAACACAGCTTACACGCAAGCCTTGATGTGGGACGCCGACAACAACGCCGACGCCGGGGTGATTACATATGCTCTCTTATTCTTCGAATAGTCGAGCTAATAAAGAAAAAGGAAACTAAAATTCTACTAAATTGTAATGATGTAAAATGTAATCAATTTTACGTAAAAATGACAGAATTAGCTTTGAAAAGAAGGGTACCCTCATTTAGCTTATTATTTTTTAAGTTCTATGGTATCAAGGTGTGCACATATTGTGTATCCTGTATTTGTTAGTAACTGGTATCAGAGCCAATGAGAGACCATTACTAGAAACAATAATGTACAACAGACTCATCAGATTAAAAATTAATGAATTTTTTAACCATCAAGGTATCGAAATCTGCATTTATGGAGACTAGGGGTGATGAATTCAAAAGATCAAAAGGAAATTATCAACATTTCTGCATTATTATGAAATATCCTTTAATTTATTATATACTTTTTTCTCTCAATTATTTGAATATATACCTTAAGTCATCACATCTATAAAATAAGTATCATATTTTAGCAGAGATGCATACTGTTTTATAGACTGGACACTACTGTGATACCATAGAACCCTTGAAACCATAGGAATTCAGAATACTCTTCTTATTTTGTAACATTAGTATCTCTAAACTGATGACAAATATTTTAAATGTCTATTTGCATCATTTTCATTATGGCGTGCACTCGAAGTCACACAATTTGTATAACAAATACACTTAAGTTTTATTCTTTACACTGGTTACAGAATTAATATATTTGTGCATGTTCTGTTCTATTTTTCTTACTATGATACACTTTCAGACAACACACTTAGTTTAATAGGGTACATTAGGCATTGGGGCTAATTTATTTATTTCCTCAAAAAAGCTATGAAATTACCCATTTAAAACATGAAATATATCAAAGATATATATGGAATATCAAAAGTTTCCTCTAAAAATGTGTAATAATTAATCTTATATCGGTCTTATTCTTATCTGGCCACAAAGGAATCCCAAAGTTATTAACCCTTAACCCGCTACATATATATGTAATGGACTGTTCTTTCTTTGAATTAAGACCATTCCATTTATGTGATAAAGGGGTGTTTTGGGGGAAATGACTGATCAGCAGCTGGACATTGTAAACCCTGATCAGCCTGGACCACCTCAGCGATATCTACAAATGATGTGCATGTTGCTATTCTTT